>VDFB02331813.1:0-39199 GCA_007258455.2 Sequoia sempervirens | reverse complement strand
TAGCAAAATGTGTTGAATGTCAAAAGAAATAAAACTAAGAAGACACCCATTCCTAGCTAACAGTGGGAAGTGGTCTCCACAGTTTCATCACAGGCTTTCCAAATTCTAAAGGTAAGAGAGTCATCATGGTAGTAGTGGACAAACTTACAAAATATGCCCATTTTTGTGCACTTGCCATCCTTTTATGGTGAATACAGTGGAAAAATAATTTATGAACAACATACAAAAGTTACATGGCACCCCAAAGGTTGTCATAAGTGATTGTGACTCTATTTACAAGTAAATTTTTGACAAATTTATTTTCTTGTTTGGGTAATCAACTAGCTCACAGCTTTGCATACCATCACCAGTAAAATGGGCAAACTAAGGTAGTAAGCAAGTGTTTGAAGGGGTATTGATGTTTTCCTTCAAATAAGTGATCCCAAAGGTGACTTGGCTACCACTAGTAAAATGGTGCTACAACACTTCCTTCCATAGTGCTTCAAAAATGTCCCCATCTATAACATTATAGAGATGTCATCCCCCATCCATCACATCATCATTGAATGTTACAACAAGAGAAGATCATGTGAGTCATCAACAAGTACTTTTACATCTTACCAAGAAATCAGTTGTGGCAAAAAATCTAATAAAAAAAGCTTACCAACACCATAGTGAAAGGAATTTTGAAGTGGTAGATTGCATTTTTTGAGGTTGAAACCACTTTAGCAAATATCCTTGAAACAATAAAAGAAGAATAACAAGCTCTAACCTAAATATTATGATCCATATTGGATTATACAAAAGATTGGTAGTGTAGCATATAATCTTGAGTTACCTCCACCAACAAAAATAAATTTAGTTTTTCATGTCTCGTGTTTAAGAAGTTTATTGATCAACGTGAAGAAGGTAAAGATGAATATGAAAGGAAATAGATGAGATGCATAAAGGAAATACATAAATAAAATAAGATTTATACCTTCATAGTCTTCTCCTCTTCATGGATTGAGCTCACAAGAAGCACGCATTTCTCGCAGATTTGCTCCAATGATTGAGATGGATGTGGTTGCTCAATATCTTAGCATGATGATGGTATGATGGAGATGGATTGGAGGGATGTTTTGACAACATAAAGATGGGATGGATGTGTGTTCAAAGAATGAGAGCCAAGGCCTCATTATATAGAATTTTGGTGAGAGGAATCAATGGCTAGGATTGAATGGTTAATGGAGGGCTGAGATTGAAAGAAAGATAGGGTTTGGATCAAGGAATGAAGATTGATTAGCCTTGTGACAAGTGTCACAACATGGAAAGGGGTGAAATAGGGAGGTGTGCTCACACATGTGTGAGCACATTGGGAAGAGAGGCATTAAATTTTTGTAAGACATAGGGTGGCTTATGTAAAAGATAGGGTGGCTTATAGGGTAGCTTGTGTAAGAGTTTAGTGGGGGTAGGTGAGATGTAGGAATTTAAAATTAGGAAATAATGGTAATGAGGATTAGGGATGAGGGTTAGATCAATTAATCAAGGATTAATTGATTAATGAGGATGGGTTGAGTTAATAAACCAAGTGTTTATTAACTTGGGTGGAGTTAAAAGTTGGAGAATGGGATAATGAGGATTTGGTAAGGGATAAGGTTAATTAATCAAGGATTAATTAACTTAGGTGGGATTAGGGGTAGCTTTAATTAGATAAATGTGGATTTATTTAATTAAAGGTGGTAGATAAAGGTAATGGGGAAATTAATTAAATAAATAATGAATATTTATTTAATTAATTATTAGGATAAGGGACATAAGTTAAATTAAATAAATAACAAATATTTATTTAATGAAATATTATCTTGGGTGACTACACAATGAATCCTACACAATGATGGGGGAAGAATCAACTTATACAATGAGTTAATTCTCAAAACATGCATAAAGAAGTTGAAGACAAGGACAATCGGAGTATCTCATTAAGTGGAAGAATTTTCCTATCAAAGATGCCATATGATAAGATGAAGATTTTGTGTAGAAGCATGCACAATTGATCAATGTCAAGAACAACGCTTGTGTGAAAGAGGGGGCATGCTATACCCTTAACCTATAGCGTGCATGGGGATATGTGTAACTAACTTGTGGCTAGCATAAACCTTAATCAAGCTATATAATAATTCATATAGTCTTATATAAATAATCGGCTTGGGTAGCATCCATGGCATAAGTATGGTATATACATAGGAGGTAGTGAGTAGTTTATTATTAACATTGGAGATAGTGGGTAGCATCCATGGTGTACATTAAATGCTAAGTTACCGGTTCGCCCAATCTGAAGCCAAGGTTCAATTTGATCTAGTTCAAATTCGCCAAAAGGGTTTGGTTTGTGACAAATTTTCCCTTTATAGTGATAGGTGCCTCATCCATAATTTGTACTTTCTTTAGCATTTATATTGCACAAAACTGCATAGATTATTTCTATCCCATAAAATCCTGGTCTGGTTGAATAGGGCATGAGAAATAGCAAGTAGTATTATTATGTCAAATTGTATAAACTGGTAAATAGGTAATGCCTTCCTTTTTATAAAGGTGCCTTTAGTTATTGGTGAATGATACTGTGTGGATTAGAGACATTTGTGTACTCTATGAGTATAGGGGCCATGTCTTTTGATATATGCACATTAATACTTTGAGACGGCAGTTTTGATGAGTCTTGTGGATTTGGCTGTCCATGTTTGGTACTTATTGTAAGGTAGGTGTGGGTTAATTATTCATACTGTAAGTTATTCTAATGATGTTGATGATGCTTTTTTTGATGACTCATGTGATTTAGATTCATCAATGATCAATAATGGCTGATTGTAAACACTTGACATTTTTATGTTTGAACTTTATTTATAATTTTATATCATGACATTTGAGTATCACTAATATATTAATATTTGACTATGAAAGTGGTGGTGTATTTTTGCTATGTTATTTGACTATTAATATGCTGGTGTATTCTGAATAATTACTACTGCAAATATGTATATATTTCTGATTTTTATATGTTTTTGTATTACCGAACCCAAAACAAACCCAACCCCAAAAAAAATTTTGCCCGAACTGGCGAACTAGATCCTTGAACCCAAACCCAAAACCGAACCGGTAACTTAGATTAAATGTTTGCCCCCTCAAAGTGGCTTATTATTAACAAGTATTTGCAACATTATCTCTTATGCAAGTAATTTCATTACACTTGCAAAGATCAATTTTTCTCCAATACTTCCTTTATTCATGGTAATTGATCTTGAAGAGGATCTATATCTATTTCCAATGGCTAGTGTTAATTCCACATAGGCATAGGTTAGGCAAATAGAAGCATTATCTAAATTGAGTGGATGTACCAACAATTTGAATTTGCCTTGTTAAAATTAAAATGGCTTCTTCAGCAATAGCTAAAGTGGAAGTAGCATCCTCACTACCACATAGCAAGCAGAGATAGGGACTATGCTAGAAGCATTAGTAGCAAGCAATAGAATGATTCAAGAACCCACCTAAGTGGCGTACAGTTAATAACAACCCAAAATGATAGATCATTTCAGACTTCCCCATTGCTCTAGCCTCTAGTGTTTTACATATGTGTCATAAAAGCAAACATATATGGATGTTATAACTTATAACAAAAATTATTGGATCATAGAATGTAGAAACAAGAAAAATGCTAGCTAAGAAAGGAGCTAGGATGGGAAGTGATACTAAATGGAATGGTGGCTAAGGAGATGGAATAGGAAGGAAAATTGATAGATATAGAAATTTCACACACATCCTTGAGCAACCACATTCATGGCATCTCGAGCAATCAATTACAATGAAAAGTGTTTGTGTTGGTAAGATTTAGATGGACATAGGTTGGGAGATGCAATGAATGTGCATAGCCAAAGCATACTGTTACGGAAGTATATCAAAGGCTCAATTGATATAGGGGCTATTGAAGCAAAGCAAAGTACATCCATTTTGTTGACTGTAATGCCCACATGTTTGTGCCTTGAGTTGGCTGTTATCGACATTATATTTCCAAATATCTATCATGGGATGCATAGGTCATTCTTGTGTATGTTTCTTTGAGTGCTTATCAATGTTTCAAATTCACCATTTTCTTTAATAGATTTGGTTATGATTGTTGTTTGTGCATTGCTTGGCATGTTGGCTGAATGAATTATGGTATTGTTTGTATTATGATGTGTGTATGGTGTTGTGACAAGTTCCTTGTCGGGACTCGAGGATTTCATTTCATGTTGTTTATTAAGACAACATGAGAGAACTTATGCACTAATGTCATGTTAAGCTTTCTATGACTAGATTATCATTGTGCTTTATTCCATTGTTATTTATATATGTATCAAGATTATGAATGTGATTATTAAATGACTTAGTATCCTATATTTTAATTTATTATCATATTTCCATGTTTGGATGATGTACTTTGGCATTGTGTTATTTTGGATGAGATGATTATATGATGTATATTATATTGTGTCCCATTGGCTGATTCTACATTGCTTCAGCTATTATATATATGGTGTACGTATGCTTGACATGTGAATTGAGTGTGCAGGTACAAGGTTATTTCCCCACCTAAATAAGCAAATCAGTCCTTGGAAGCTTGCATCTATAACATTTACGATTGAGTTAGATATGGTAATGATACTATGAGTTTAAAATCATTATTGATATTTTTGGCATATAGAGTTTAAAGTTAGTAAATTGAACCCACTCTATTTAGTGTTTTTCACATAACACTTTTTCTTTGTATGTTTTTTTTTTACAATTTGTTGGAATAGATTAGGTTAAAAATAGAAATGTGATTGTTAACCCATATCATACTTGATTCAAGCGTGAGATGTGTCTTGTGAGGCCTAGTTTAAATCTAGATCCGAATCGATGACAATTCTAAATTTCACTTGTGTTGTGGAAAACCCATAATTGGGTGATTTCATTGTGATTGTTTGTTTTTTGGTTTCCCTGGTTGCATTTGATTTTTATTTCGATGGTTGAATCATTGCATATTAACAATGTCTAATGCATTTTGGGAATCGAAAATTTGGAAAGATAAAGGGGAATTTCTAGTTAGTTGCATTGAAAAGTATATGCAATTGTTTCGATTAGTTAAATACTCCTTGTTCATAAGCTGAATTCAATTACTTATTATTTGCAGAATTAAGAAAATGATCTAAGCATTAAGTTAAATTATCTTGATGCTAATTGGAAAGAATAAAATAAAGTGGAAAATGAGAAAATAGAAAACAAAAAAGGAGTTCGTGTTTTTCATTTTATTCTTATATTCCAAAAATAGTTCTCCCAAACCCTCTTCCTCAATTGGAAAATTAGATGAAATTGATTGATTGCAAAACTATTTGGTCTTGGATTGGATTGGAAATTGAAGGCATTGAAGGTGTGCTTGCATTGCTTGTGAAATTGCTTCTCATTATTGATTTGTTTCAAGAAATTTGACATTTTGGGTGTGCTCCAAATGAAAAGTGTTTCACCTCCTTGCTCTTGGTTTTTGAATGCTTTCAATTCATGGATGTGATGCACACTTAAGTGGTAGCATATGCTTTGTTTTTCAGTTGAAATTTCATTGGAATTTATTATTTTAATTGTAGTTTTGCAAATTTTTAAAATATCCATTTTATAGCTCTCACTATGGCAAAATTTTCAAGAAATTAAAAATAGTGAAATTTAGTGCAAAAGAATGATGTTGTACATAAATGAATCCAAAGGGTATTTTTGGTTTTTGGAGATTTTTAGTTTTGGAAAAATGAAAATTCCAAGTGTTCAACAATCAAGGATTTGGAAATTTCTTGGTATCTCATGGGAAAAATTATTTAGACATTTTTATTTTAGATTGATTTTGAGTGGATTTTAATGAAAGAAAACAAGTTTCATTATTTTTCTGATTTGTATCTTTTGGGACCATGTTCAATTTGTTATCCCCCTTTTGTTGCATCGGTTTTTGTGCCATCCCAAATAGTAAATTGACATGATGAACCTAGGATGAGGGTTAGAGGGTGGTAAAGGAGTGGCTCTCAAAATTTTCCATGATCCAAAATGATCCTTGGGTATAAAACAAGTGGAGAGTTATTAATCAAGTGATAATTAAAGAAATTCATGGGGTAATTAAAATAAACCAAGATGTAAGTCTGCAGCATATCGAAAGCACTTGTAAAGGCTTAGTGTGATCGCAAAGAACATAACAAGTTGTTGGGTATCATGTTGATTGGGTAGCCTTGCCTTGTAATGGGATACATAATCAATTGCCACTTAGCCACTCCTTGGGCTACTATGATGACGCTCCTTGCCTTGTCTCTAAAACCCTCATCCTTGTCATTGGATTTTGTATCTGAAATGATAACTATCTCTAGCCATGTGTGTGATTGGATGAGACCTTGATTGTATATAAGATTATGCGTGTATTGTATGCTTAAGGGTTGGCATGTGTTGCTATGTGATGTGGATCATCTCTTATGCCTATATGTTGACAATGTTTCTCTTTGGGCATGTTTATGTTATGATTGGTGGATCATGATTTATGCGTTATCATACCATTTATCATGTATGCTATGATGGTTACTCATATTGTGTAGCATGTGTGTGAGCCATACTCTCTTGCTTGGTGTGAGTGTGTTTGCTGTCCCATGCAACTATCTCCTAGCATAGTGAGAAGGGCTTATAGGTACCACATGGTTGAGTGGCACTCAACCATCTTTGGGGACTAGTGGATCCATTGAAATGGCTCAAGATCGCATGTGAGATGGAGAAAGGTTTCATATCTCTCTTGGTTATCTCATTTGCAAAAGATGCAAAATTGTATTATTTCGAATGTTTTGAGTCCTCTTATGTAATTGCAATATTATATTGAGACCTCCTAATCGGATGGATTATAAACTGCCCACATAAGTGGTGATGATGCAATTATTGCTTTTACCACATTTCAACATTGGTGCCAAAAAATATGTTTTTCATCATTATTGCTATATTGGTATTATGAACTTAGTGCACATTTAGATATGGGCCAAAAATGAAGGCAATGTGATAGAAAACATTCAATTATGACATCATTGGAATACATATTGGTTTTATCATCCTAGTGTTGGGTTGAGTGTTAGGATATGCTAGAAGTGATGTCATTTTGGCTCCCCTCGTGGTAGGACAAGTGGGGAACGTGGACTTGTCTTGGAGTTAATTATTGAACTTCCAATTCTAAGAAAGTATTGTGTTCATTTGGTTGCATTCCAAAGACTAAGTGTGAATGTCCACCATGGTTTCCCAATTGTTTGCAATCATTTCAAAGTCCATATGTGTTGTAATCTTGTTTTTGTGAGTCCTAGGTGTTGTTCTTGAGTAGGAGACTTGGAAACAATCCTTTGTTCAATCTTTAGTCAAAACTACAACACAACAAAAGAACTATAGCGCAAATTTTGGACTCCAATGCAAAAGGTGCACACTTGTGGATTTGTGCTAGTGTCCTTTTGGTGCGCTAGTGTCATTTTTGCACATTGTAGTCCTTCAGCATGTTGTAGTCCTCCATTTTGTTGGACAGCAAGTACTTCCAAGCTATTTTTAAGGAAACTTTGTATACAAAAGTTGTTCCCCTTGGCCTTGTGAGTCTTCCCATGTCTCACTTCATTAACAAGTGTCATTTCAACGAGTTATGCTATCTCTAACACTGGGAAGTGTGCCCTTGCACAAAAATGACCTATTGTCATTCCTATCAACAGAAAGTTTGTACCTCCTAGTGGGACAACCTCTTGTGAAGGTTTGTCCCTTGTGTTCATATGTCTTTGGTAGGGAGATACCCCACACCTTAGCTTTGTTAAGTGAGTCTTGTGTCAAGGGAAACGGTGGTCATTTGGCTAATCGAGATGTGATAACTCCTAGTTGTCCCACCGCTTGCATAGGTTTCTCTTGGTGTGGTGCATGTTGTCAAGTGTGTTTAGGGAATGGTTTTGAGGTAGATGGTTCCCTCATCCTATCCTTGTGTAGTGTTTGTGTGAGAGAACGCGATCACAAGGTTAGGACCTATTTGTCATTGTGGTGTAGTTTCACCCTCTCATAGGGTCCGTCATGGCAATTTCATCCCAATGATTTGAAAGTCTTCCACTTGTGTCACCTTGATTGGAGCAATGGTGATGTCTTGAAAGCCTTGTTGATATCATGTGTTGTGCATGACATGAAGCATCGTCACAACAACCTTGTTATTCCTTGCATGTCATCTCAGGATGACACCTTATGTGTGTTGCATGCAATGCAACATGTCATTGTCATAGCTTTATTGTTAAGAGTTGTTCATGTGTTATACTTTCAAAATAAAAAAAATGTTTGGTTGGCTAATGTCTTGAGTGTGTGGCTTGGGGCATTATATTGTAAAAGCAATTAAAATTATGTCAAGAGCTCATTCCAAAGCATGATCCAACTTGCTCTCAACCAAATCAAGATCAAAGCAAGCCAATTCCATCCATCATGCAATAAAATTCAAGAACAAGAAACCCAATTCAATCTTGTCCATCATCAAAACACCTCCCCTTCCTATGATGAGACACTTGATCCCTTGGAACACATAAAGAAGCAAAACAATCATAACAAGCATATTGGCAATCAAGTTGTAAATGATGTTGATCACATCAAGCATGAGGATAAGGAAGTTATGATTGATCACAAATTGAGCATGTAATTGATCAAGATACCACAATTGTGAATGAGAAAGTGCAAAAATCGTATCAGCTTAGCCCATCCACCTTTGTCCAATTTGGTCTTCTCAAAGAGGAGCAAAGTAAAAATCCCAACAATTCCTAGGCATCTAGAGACAAATTCAAATCTTGTTTTCAAAGTAACAAGCATCCATCACAAATAAATCATGTCAAAACATGAAATATCTAGGCAAAGGATTAGGCCTTCATGAGCACGGAATCTTGCAGCCCATACATGTTAATACAAATCAAGGATTTCAAGGCACCAACTACAAGTCTCTTAATGAACAAATTAAGGATGTTAGTGACACTTCTGCAAATTCTAAGGAAACTTCTTCCAACATCCAAATTGGTTCCACCAGTGTAATATCCACCCCAAATTTTTTCAAATTTGCACCCGTTAGCGTTAGCCAAAATAACAATGATAATCAACTGAATAAAGCTACCTTCCACTTTATGATCACCCAAATCTCAATGTGGGCAAGGTGAGAGCATACGGTGGTAAGGTATACATTGCATTAACTGAAAGCATCCACTTGTTCAGTGGGGTGAGTGATAATAATCAACTGAAAGCAAATACCTTCCACTTTCTAATCACCCAAATCCCAATGTGGGCAAGGTGAGAGCATACAGTGGTAAGGCTTACAATTAAGTTCTTATGTAATAAACCACTTGTTCAGCGGGGTGAGTATGAAATCTCCAAAGCATGAAATAAAACCTCTACTTATTCAATGGGAATTACAACTAGCAAAGAAAGTGTTGGCGGCTAGCCGACCAAGCAAAGAAAGATCCTTCGCTTATTTAGTGGGCATAACATGAAATTAAATAAAGCTCAACCGCTTATTCAGCGGGCATAACATGAAAGTAAAGAAAGCTCAACCACTTATACAGCAAGAGTGCCACTTGTTTAGTGGGGTGAGTAGCAATAATCAAAAGAGAAAATCACCAATGGTACTACCAAATGAGGTTACAATGAGCTCATTACAATCAACTTTTAGAATGTCATACACTACAATCTGAAAATACTGAAGAAATCTTGGCACAACACCCCAACATGATATAAAGTATACTCCAACGAAATATACCAATTATACCTCAATGGAATGACCCCCAAAGGACTATAGAAGGTCTGAAACGCTTCTGCTACAGGTCTGATAAGGATGTTGCAGCAGTCTGAAACGCCAACCAGCAAGCTACCAAATGATCACAAGCTCATACAAATCACCATAGAACTCTCCCAAGATACCTGCAAGGTAATGAAAAGGTATAGGCGCCTCCAAACAGAATGATCAGCAAGGGAAAGAGGCAGAAATGAACACAACTCCCAATGCACTCACAACCCCAAATGGTACGGCTGGTAGAGGGGCGACCAGCTCCTAGAAATTCAGTTCTTCATCAAAAAATCTGAAACCTTGCAAAATGAGACACCTCAATCTGCCAAAAAGGAATAAACAATGCCCACAAAATTTTTTCCAATCCTCCAATCAGCATGAACAAATCAATGGTATGGCCTAGGGTTGGAAAATAGCAACCAGCAAACTAAAACTCCAAGAAATCACTCCAAACATGCTCCCAAAATGTTGTAAACCAATACTCACACCAAAATGCATATCTAGAAAACATCATAACAATCCAAAACTGAGAATGAATTGAAAGCCATCACCAAATAAGGTCAATGGCGACCCCTACAATGGAGCCACACCCACGTTCAACTAGGGAGTGTCTTGCAACTCCAAAACTAGAGCCAACCTTGAGGGTTTTCATCCTCAAAGCCCAGAGATTTTTGTCACCAATTTGGCAGCACTTCATTATGATCAAATGGCATAATCAAAATGAGAGCAAGAGAGGGGGGGTTTAATAGAAATTAGGGCTCCCAAAATTCAAATTCCTTTTCCCTCCAAATGGGACACCCATCCTAGGGAAATAATATTTTATTTTAATTTCCACTAAAGCCACCAACTTGGGCATCCAACTTCATGACCACCTTTTAAAACAACTTAAGTTATCATCCTTAGGAATGGGGTACAAGGTGGGTCCAATATTCAACTTTATAATTTAAGTTATAATAATGCCTTTTCCGAACTCCAAAGATGGTGGAAGAATAATCTACCAAAAATATCATGACTCAACAACTGAAACTACCACCACTGCCAAAACTGGAAACCCTACACTAAATTGCTACCAGGACAAACTGCCAAAAATAGCACTTACTAAAAGTAGACAACTACTAAAAATAGTGTCCAAATGCCAAATTAGCCCAAACTGAGATGCAGTTGAACTTACTAAAAATAGTAAGTGCTAAAAACCCAGGATCCTAGAAAACCCAAAAAAATCCAAAAAACACTCTGGCAACCTCTACAAATACACCCTGAAAGTGCTAGCAAGAATCCTCCAAGAATCTTGGAACCTCTTGAAATGCCTCCAAATAGCCTATAGGACTTTGGAAATAGGCTAACAGTCACTGAAAAGCTTAGGACTGAGAAGGGGACATTACAACATGTCACTCCTACAAAAAGCTTGTTGCCACCAACCCTTTTATTGACACCACCATCCCTATTACCATAATTGATCTTCCATCACCAAAATTCAACAATCAAGACCAACGAAATTACACACCATTTTACTTATTCCAAAATTATGGAGCAATCATGAAAGTTATAGGATTCCAAGATACCATTTACCCTTGGGACCATAACATAGACTTTGGAAGTGATTTGGATGCACCAACATATGAAGCAAAGGGCCCACAAAAATCCACATATAACTACGTCGCAAAGCATCAACATGCAATATCAAATCAAAATCAAGCAAAAATCAAAATCACAATACACTTTGCACTTTTTCTATTTTGAGCAATACACTCAAGAGCAATTGCCTCTACCAACTAGGATTTTCACCCCTCATGGGGTTTTCCCAAGACATATACTTGTATTTTGTTGCATTTAACATTTCAGTATCTTCATTCCTTTGTGTTACAGCTCTCATCCACCCAATTCCCAGTCATTTGAAAATCCAAGTAGCATAGTAGTCTCAATGTTTGGTTCCCTAGTTTCTAACTGATTTTGGTAGAAATTACTGATCAAAGAGTGATTTTGTAACCAAACTGGTCTATTTGAATGAAAAGCAGAATTTCTGGAAGACTGTTGTTATGGTTTTCCTATGACTGCCATTCAGTTACTAGTTGGGAGAGTAGCAGTTGGCATTTTCTGTGGTAACTTTGACCCATGGTTTTTCACACTTTATATATGGACTAGAGGTTCCTTTTCATTAATTACCTTGTTATAGAAAATAATTTGTTCTAATAAAGCATTCATTCTTCAATTCTCATTAATATTCATTTCATGTCATTTGGCTACACTAATATATAGTTTTTGCATGTGTCATGTTTGTGTGTGCCTACACAAGCAAGGATGGATCCTAATACAGACATGTGTTGCATTGCTTGTCATTATCTATCTTTGTTACACAGGGACATGCCCCCTGGACTTTTCCAGCTGTTATGTCCCCAAGATGTTTCAGGAACACAGGGATGGCTCAGAAACATCTCCAGCGCCATCCCCAATCATTAAAAATTTCAGGAACATCCAAGGAACACCAAAAAAATTGCAAGGGACCACTGGCCATTCCCAGTATAGCCAAGGGATGTCTAAACATCCCCTACAGACCGGCTAAAAAAAGAAAAGGAAGAAGCATCAGACCAAAGCTGCTGCAAATATTTATTTATTTTTTGTACTCAGCTGTGTCTTTCAGCTCATTATCAGTGTAAAGATGTATTAGAAAATTGAAACTTTAGACATTCAATGGTCAATGGTAGGTTTGATAAAGATTATTTTAAGTTGGTCTGCAGGAATGTCAGTCAAAGAATGAAATCTAAGCTCTGCCCTGGATGTAAGTGTCAAAATGTCTTAGATTTCTAAGATTGTGTGATCTTTGATATCACAGACAACTGATTTTGTAATCCTCTCGTTTATAAAATATAAATATATATGTTCAAAAGAACAATAAAACACAGCCTGATGATACTGAAATTTTGCCTTGGATCTTTGAATAGATAGTCCAGATCCAAGTTTTTCACATATTTAGGACAGGGTTTGATGAGACAAGCTTGCTGGAAACATACATCATCTAAGTAATTGAGAGATCTGATATCAGTACCACAAAGTAGGGACTGATCTATATTTATGTCAATTTCATACTTGTCCTTTTTGGAAAACCAGATTCAAGTCTGAACATAAAGTTAAACATAAATTACAAATATACTGAGGTCAAGCATTTACCCTATGAAAGTTGTAACTTGTAGCCTTTGGGCATTCTGTTGTAATTGTTATGTGATATATGTACACAGTGGCAATGAAAACAATGGAATTTTGTTAATTTGTGTGTACTCTCATATGAATTCTCAATAGTCAAAACAACTCTATGGTTATGTAACGTGATTCTATTATATATATGATGAATGCCTTCTATATGAATAGACAAAATTTCCTAGAAACATTATGGGACATTGTTATTTGTGTATATGCATCATAGTTACAAGACTCAGACTTGGCTCAGACTCGGCTAGGGTGACTCAACTTGAGACTCGGGACTTGGCAACCGGACTCGGCGCAAACTCGGCAAAATGAAAAATCCCTAGAAATTTAGAGATTTTTAAGGATTTAGAACTTGTTTGAAGCACCCTTTATTAAATAAACCTTAAAGACACAATAACATCATTAAATAGAAGCAAATTTGATCACATACACAAGTATACATCGATCACATAAGTATAAAGTACGCAAATTGCAGCTGAGCTGCTGAAGGAAATAGCACACTTAGCTATATAAATATAGTCAAATGTATACAAAACTCATGGAATATGAAATCCATGACATCAAATGTTCCAAACAAATATGAAATTGTTAGAATATATTAATCTTTTATTATTAATGGTCACTTTTGTTTTGTTTTGTTTAGATGTTACTGTTTCTACAGTAACTTGTAAGTAGGTAGATAATTAATATCTACAGTGCTTCATGCACTTCTTTATATAATGTAACGTTTTTATGTTAATAGCAAGACTTTTTAACCATTTACATGGTATCAGAGCCATAAGAAAAAACCCTAAAAATTCGTGTTTTCTTTCTGCCAAAAATCGTGTTTTGTTTCCCTCAAAAAAATCGTCCCTTTTGCAAGTGATTTGGTCTTTTCTGGGCGCACGATTTTGAAAGCACATTTTTTTTTTTCTGTGTGGAGGTTTTCTGACTTTCTGGGCGCTTTTATCTCTGTTTGCACACATTTCTGGGCGGAAAAAATCTGCATTTTTATGGGATTTCAGATCTGAAAATCACGTTTTTTCTGTGAAATCGCGTTTTTTCGCGTTTTTGCCTAATTTTGGGTGGTTTTTATAGCAAAATCATGGTCGCCCCTTCCTACAACTTAGTCGCCTAGGGTTTGGCATCACTTTTGCCAAATTTTCGTGCAGATTCGAGCTGTTTTCTGCAATTTTTCTGGTCTTCAATGGCGGCCTAGGGTTTCTGCAAGTTCGTCTAGGGTTTTGACCCTCTGTTTGAAGGCGGAAAATTTTTTCGTTTGCAGATTCCTTCTAGGTTTTTCGAGATCTCAACTGGGTCGGTCTTCAAATTTTTTGGGTACCTTGTTTTCTGTGCCTCGAAATTTGTGCCTCAATTTGAAGTCAAAATTTTTTTCTGATCACAGATTCCTTTTGGGTTTTGCGAGATCTCAACTAAGTTGTCACTAGATTTTTCTAGGTACTTCGTTTTCCGTGCCTCGAAATTTGTGTTGTCAAAATTTTCTGGGTATTCTTCCATCCTTCTGTGTTTTTGTTTATCTTTTACAGGTTTTCAGTAAAAACTCAAAATCCGTGTTTGGGTTTTTGTATTTCTGTTTTCTTTGCATTATCTTGCCTTCACCAGTTTGACCGCGAGGTACGTGATGGCATCTCTCACGAACATAATGCTCGAAAGCAGCTAGAAGTTCAACGGGAAGAATTACAACACCTGGAAGCAGCGTATACTGACGATCTTTGAATATCGTTGTCTCGATCAGGTCGTCTTGGGGCACTCACCTCGACCCACTATAGCCGGAAAAGATCAGGATAAATGGGATGAACGCAACCGGGAAGCCGTCATGCTCATCAAGCTTTTAGTCACTGACGACCAGCTACCACAAGTGCTGTCAAGAAAAACAGCTGCTGAGGTATGGACAACCCTGAAGGATCTTCATGAACGTCAGATAAGAGTCGTGCGTTTTTTCTTAAGAACATGCTTTTTTCAATAATGATGGACGAGAAGCACACTACTCTTCAAGAGCATCTGACAAAGATCAAGGAGATTCACGACCAGCTGGAAGCCATTGGACGAAAGATGGAGGAAGAGAACATGGTCATCATTACTCTTAAGAGTTTGCCAAAGTCTTACGAGCATTTCATTGAGACGCTCAATATTACTTCAACAAACGTTGACTTGAAGTTTCCAGACTTGTGTAACAAGCTTCTACAACAAGATCGTTGGAGACAGCAGTTTGGAAGCAGTACCAGTTCCTCCTCCACAGAACAAGCGTTCTCTGCCAAATCTTCTGCTAAGAACAAAGGGAAGGCTCAGTCTTCTCAGCCGAAAGGCTCTGGTTCTTCACAAGACAGCAAGAAGAAGAATAACGTTCAGTGCAATTATTGCCACAAATACGGTCACATTAGGGCTGAGTGTCGCACTCGGATGGCTTCTAAACAAAAGAAGCAGGGAGGCTCTCAACAAAAGGCACATGTCGCCGAGCACATTGAGCAGAAAGAATCTGCATTCTATGCTTTTATGGCCAAGCGAACTGCAGATCCAATACATTCTTCTGCCTGGTATATCGATTCAAGGGCATCGCGGCATTTTACTCATCGTCGGGATTGGTTCACAAAGTTCGAACCCTTCTCTGATTCAGTCATTTTTGGAGGAGGCGAAGAGTACACAGTTGCTGGTAAGGGTACTGTCCAGATTCACTCAGGAGGAAGAAATTTACTCTTTCTCGATGTCTACTATGTTCCAGGCATGGAACATAATCTCCTCTCCGTCAGTCAGATCATGCGGCATTCTCCCCAGTTGGATGTTGTTTTCAGCTCGTCCACTTGCAGCATCGTTGACCAGGAGACTCGCACTACAATTGCTATGGGACTTGAGGATCACGATCTGTACAGACTTGTTGATTCTGGTGATTCTCAAGAGCACGCTCTGGCTGCTCGAAGTACAACCATCAGCAAACTTTGGCATCAGCGTTATGGGCACTTGAATGTCCACTACCTCTCTCAGTTATCTCGGGAGGGTCTTGTTGCTGGTCTACCTGAGATCCAAACTAAAAATCATGGAGTTTGTGGAGCCTGTCAAGCTAGCAAGCAGCATCGGACACCGTTCTCGGATGGTGATTCTTGGCGAGCCTCCAAGGTACTTCAATTGGTTCACGCTGATGTATGTGGGCCAATGAATACTCCTTCTGTTACTAGGTCCAGGTACTTTTTATTGTTTGTTGATGATTTTAGTCGGAAAATGTGGGTGTATTTTTGAAACATAAATTAAGATGTGTTCAGCACATTTCAACAGTTCAAAGCCTTAGTTGAGAAAGAATCGGGTTCTCACATTGTTACTCTAAGGTCAGATAATGGGGGGGAGTTTTGTTCAACTGACTTCTCTACTTTTTGTGCTGCACATGGCATTAAGCGCCAACTTACCACACCCTACACCCCTCAGCAGAATGGTGTCGTTGAACGCAGGAATCGCACCATTACCGAAATGGCTCGTTCTATGCTCGAGTACAGAAATGTACATAAGAAATACTGGGCTGAAGCAATCTACACTACAGTCTACCTCCTGAATCGGTCACCTACATAGGCCGTTAAGAAGATGACTCCTGAAGAAGCCTGGTCAGGACGCAAGCCTAAGGTGGGCCATCTGAAAGTCTTTGGTTCTACCGCTCATGTATGGATTCCAGATGCCAAACATGCCAAGTTGGACTCCAAGAGCCAGACACTTATGTTTACTGGCTACAGCGACAATCACAAAGCCTACAGGTTGTTGATGTGGAGACAGATCGTCTCATATTCAATCGTGATGTTGTGATTGATGAGACTACCGGTCCATTTGTCCCTACTACCAGTCCTGCGGATCAGCCTATGAAGGTTCCTGATGAGGGTGTTCGTCTTCCTCTTGGTTCCCATGATGGGAGGGCTTCAGAGCATTCTGACTCTGAAGATGAGGAGTTTATTGATCATGATATAGCACCACCTGATTTTCCTCAGGACTCATATCCAGATGACTTTGTTCCAGAAATCCCAAGAGATGTTACTCCTATTTCAGATGTTGGCACTTCAGACTATGGCATTTTGTATGGCAGATGCAAGGATCCAAAGCTGATTGGTTACACAGACTCAAATTGGGCAGGTTCAGTGGATGATAGAAAATCTACTTCTGGGTATGTATTCAGTTTGGGTACCGGTGCTGTAACATGGACCAGCAAGAAGCAATAGGCAGTAGCTCTTTCCTCGACAGAAGCTGAATATCGAGGAACTGTTAAAGCAGCATGTGAGGCAGTTTGGCTTCGTAGGATGCTTTCTGACATGCACATGTCACAAGCAGGACCTCCCTTGTACACTGATAATCAAGGGGTGCTCAAACTGGCCAAAAATCCAGTCTTCCATGAACGTACCAAGCATGTCAAGCTTCATTGTCATTACATCCGCAAGCTGGTAGAAGACGGATCCGTTCAGTTGCAGTATGTTCCGACTGCAGATCAGACTGCAGACATTCTCACCAAATCTCTGAGCCCGGATAAATTTGTAAAATTCAGGGGGCAACTTGGTGTTGTTGACGGATTGACCATTAAGGGAGAGTGTTAGAATATATTACTCTTTTATTATTAATGGTCACTTTTGTTTTGTTTTGTTTATATGTTACTGTTTCTACAGTAACTTGTAAGTAGGTAGATAATTAATATCTACAATGCTTCATGCACTTCTTTATATAATGTAACTTTTTTATGTTAATAGCAAGACTTTTTAACCATTTACAAAAATATCAAAACAATAACTACAAGTCTATGGCTCAAAGGAGCGTGCATCCTCCCTATGAAGGCGTCTAAGGTGGGTCCTAGATGATGTAGTAGCTGCAACCAGTCTCTACTTGTGACTCCATGCCACCCTCACCAACATCAATTGTGGTTGTGTTTGCTCATGCTCTAGCCTCCTCCTCTGCCATGGCTACAACCTCAGCCTCTCTATTTGCCTGGTCAACCCAATCAAGGTCCTCGTCACTAACACAAGTATGCATCGATCACATAAGTATAAACACAAATTGTAGTTGAGCTGCTAAAGGAAATAGCACATTTAGATATATAGTCAAAGACTCAAATGTATACAAAACTCATGGAATATGAAATCCATGACATCAAATGTTCCAAAGAAATGTGAAATATCAAAAGATTCGAAACAATAACTATAATTCTATGGCTCAAAGGAGCCTACATCCTTCATACGAATGTGTCTAAGATAGGTCTGAAGAGCACAAAGATATACTGAGAGGGGTGGGGGGGGACCGGGGGGGCGGGGGGGTGAGGGAGGGGGTGAATCAGTATATCAACAAACTTTTACCCTTTACAACCTTTATCAACTTCACACACACAACTCAACTATGCAAGAATATCACAATACGAACAAGTTGACACCAACAATTGTACTTTATAAATTATGTAAGCTTTTACAATGAATGTAGGCACCAACCTACTTGAATCACCAAATATGTAGTTTAGTAGGCACCAACCTACAAAGAGCACCAACCCTTAATACTGATTTAGTAGGCACCAACCTACAAGGAGTATCAACCCCTAATGCTGATTTAGTAGGCACCAACCTACAAGGAGCACCAACCCCTAATGTTCGTAGGCACCAACCTACCGGAGGCTCTAACCCCCACTTGCCAAGCACCAACTTAGCAAAGATAAAAATATCAAGAATGATGTTCCACCTTCAATGTTGCTTCTTCAACGGATGATGGACAATACAACAACTCTTCCTCTTGATTTTATCTTTCTTGAATGATGTTCACATAAATCAGCATATGATGAATTTCACTATACAAATCTGCCTCTTATATTCTCCTCATACAAATTTGCTTCTCATAGACTCTTCTTACAAATCTGCCTTTTTAAATTTTCTTCATTCAAATCTGCTCAACATGCACAATCTATCTTCTTTGTGGCTTACCTCTACAATAGATGATGATCTTTGCACAAATCTGAAATATATCTTCACAAAGCCTTCTGCACTATGTCTGTTCCAAGTATACCAGATTTCTACTTCACAAATTTTTCTCTCAAAATATGTCTAGATCTATTCTTGAACACAAGAAAGGTATTCAATTATCTTTCCTCCTAAATCTGCACATCAAAACTGCAATCCTATCTTTTCATGCTCTTCTTATTGAATCAGCTATAAATTCACCACACACTCTGCTGTTCTGATTTTACTCAGTCATCCACACACACTCTTCAATTTCTGCATAACCTTCTTTATATCTGTAGGTGTAGATATGATATTTCTTTAATCCTCACACACAACTACACAGACTGCACACTGTTCAGATTTTACTCTGCCATTCACTTTTCTTAATCTGCACTTTAGTTGATATATCCTTTTATTCCATTGCACACATCAGCCATTCTTCACTCCATCTTTATTTATATCTTTATCTTCTAAAGTCATACCTTTTGGAATAACCATTTCTTTGAAGAGACGTATCTTATTCTTTACTAATCGTTGCCTCTTGAATAATTTAATCGCTGCCCATAACAACTTTCGTCTTATTTAAATTTTGTCTTTTGCGATTTTGTCTTATATGCTCCTTTTCTATAAAACTTTTGAATCGTAGCTTTTTAATCTTACTTATGTGCTTTGTCTTTTTCATTTTGTCTTTTTCTTCTTTTGTCTTATTCTATTTCTAATTTATTTAATTTTTTGGTCTTATACAGCTGCAGTTACACTTAAAATTGCTGCCTTCTATATAATTGAAATCTGCTCTTTAGCATAGTCTTCTTCATTTGAATGCAATCGAATCATCATGGTCTTGTTTACATACTTTCAAAAATGTTACTTCAGTCATGCTGTTCATGATTCTTTGTTCAACCAATGTTGGCAATATCATTGGTATTCAAAAACACCTTTACAAGAAAATCTGGTTTATAGCCTGTAGTCAACAGTTGCAAAGGATCTCCATTCTTCTCAATCTGCTCTTTGCCTATCATCATGACATTCATTTGATTTTTCTCCATACCTATATATCTGATCATTCTCTTCATAGAGTTTGCTTCACACAAACAGATATATGATTAATCCAAGACAATGTACCCCTTCTTAACACATCAATAACATAATTCTAACAGTCTCTTATCTGTCTTTGACATCAATGACAACATTTCCAACAAGGTCATGGATGATGCAGCAACCATAATCTCAAATTTCAGGGCAATTGCCCCAATGGACTTGAGGGGTAGCACCCTTTGCAGGGGTTTGGGGGCAGTGCCCCCAACAGGTTCAAGGGGCAACACCCCTTTGCGAGGGTCGGGAGGCAACACCCTTGCGGGGGTATAGGGGCAGCACCCCTTGCAGGGTCTAGGGGAAACACCTCTGGCGGGGGTCTGGGGGCAGCACCCCTAGCGGGGTCAAGAGGCAACGCCCCTTGCAGGGGCCTAGGGACAACGGCTCCAATGGGGTCAAGGGGGCAGCGCCCCCAACGGGGGTCTGGGAGCAACGCCCCTCGCAAGGTCTTGAGTCAGCACCCTGGGCATGCTCCCTGTCACAATACAGGGCAGGGTTGAGGGACAAAGCCCCTACCACCAAGCCCAAATTAAGACCTCCAAAACCATACAAACCTTCATGGCGTACACCATTTTGCATTCACAATAAGTAAAAACAAAAAAGTTTTAACTTTAAATTTCAGGTGATTTTTGCATTTTTCAAACTTGTCTGCCGAGTCCTCCTAACGAGACTCATCTGGGCTCGGCGAGTCCGGCGAGTCTAGCCAGGACTCGTCCAGACTCGGCCGAGTTCGAGTCTGAATCCCCCAGACTCAGCCAGGTGGACTCGACTCAAGACTCGCCGAGTCCTAGCGAGTCTCGTTACAAACAACAAAATATGTCTTGCAGGAATACTTAAGAAATAGAATTGGTTAAGGGGGTCCACTATTTCCAGCATGACCCTGTTCAACCATAGAATGTATGCAAGTGTTTTCTTGTCAATATACAATAAATGCTAATTGTAGAGGCTATTCAGGTGTGCATCTCACCCTTTGTATTCCAAAAATGGGAAAACATTTTTACTCTGGATGTAAGTCAATTGGTAAGTTTGAGTTTACCACTTAGCTTGGTACATGAGGTCAAAACCCAAGAGTAAAAAATTTGAACAATATATAATGTAAATGAAAAATGATTCCCTTGTAAATTCCACAAGAGGGGTCTCATACACTAAATTGGTGTTTCTCTTGACAGTGACCAAAAAAACTACCCCTATCTTATATGCATAATTTGTATTCCCATTTAATATTTTATTAAATATCGAAAAAAAAATTCTGCTATGGAGATCTATATAACTTTAGAGGGCATGCTCATTTCAAAAAAAGGAATGAGAATAGAATCATCAACTGTATTCAAAGTTTACTGGAATGTATCTTGGTAAAAACATAAAATAATCTTATTGACTAAAGCTTACATTTAAACAATGTTTCAACTGTTCAATTTCCTTTGCTTGAGCTTCGGCGACTTTTTCAATTTCATGGCAATGGTCTAATGCTCCCAATGTTCGATGTCTTTCTTCTTCTAGCTGCACTTTTGCAATGTAAATATTGTCAGGAGAAAACATATAGCTTAAAGGTGAAATGCTTGTTTAATATAATTGAAAAGTCTTGTGAAATAAATGAACACCGAATTTTAAAAAATTAAAAATAGACACAACCTGAGCCTCAAGCTGCCGAATCCTGTCCCAAGATCTCTGTTCTGTAAAAGCACGGAGTTCGCGTTCTTGTTCCAGCATTTCCATTAGCTGATACCTTAATTCAGCCATTTCCTGAGTCAAGTCCTCTGCTTCTTCTTTTGCCTTCCTTTTCTCTTCTCTAAGTTCCTCCTGGAGTTCACATCCTCAGGTCAGAATTGGACAATTCATCTTTAAGTTAGTAAATGATTGGAGCATTTTTCAAAATTGATTTCAATATCAGCATTCAATCTTCTACAGAAATGTAAGTTATTCCTTTAATAGGAAATAGAACCAGTATGTGTACTAAAACATGCTGTGGTTACTGCATGGTACAAACTTTTAATTGGGAAACTGTATCATGCAATTGAGATAGCTGCTGCACCATGCTCCCAGATTCTTCAATAGATTTCTCCTCCATGTCCTTTACCATCACCAGTTTGGAAAGTAGAGTCTCGATGTCTTCATTGCTTGTCAATATATTACTACAAAGCCAAGTTAATATTTTCAATCAATATCTTGTTTAATATATACAATAAAAAGTGTTTAATCCATAAGCCATCTCACTGTTCTTCTGTTACAAAATATTCACTCAAATTAAATTCACTTTGTATTCTTACTGATCAAAGAATATATCATGTTTTGTGTCATGGTTAATGGCATCTGAGCTATTATGTTTTATAGCACATGATAATACCAATCTGAGAAACCAAGAATCGTGCTCAAAACCATCATGAAGTATGCAAATGACACAAAATTACAAATACATGAAACACAAAATACAGCAAAAAGGAAACAGTGAATGAATTCCAACAATACAACTTGAGTATTCAGAGATAACTAGCCAATAGATAAGAACGCTGCCGCTAGCTATGCTGGGAGAAAGTTGCAAGAAACAAAATATTACGAAGTACTAAAACTGATGATTTTACTACCTGTACTGTATGTCCTCTATTAGATTGTCCCCTGTGATATCAATAACACTCTCATCACTTTCTATGCCATTGACATGTTCAAAAATCTTCCATTTCCTCAACCACTGATCAAGGTGTTCCTGAAACCTATGAAGAAAATCATTTGTTTTTGCCTCTGCCTTTTGCAAGTCCTCTTGCAATTGTTGGCTTTCATTTTGTAGATGAGCAATGGTCTGCTGGGCCCTCTCAAGCTGATCTTCAAGGCTGTTGATCAACCTTAGATTCTGCTTCATCTCTTCAGCTTGTTCTTCACTGGCACTCTTAGCAGAAATATACTTCTGCTCTGCCTTGACTAGTTCTTGTCTAATATTCTGCATTTCACACTCAAATTTCGAAGAGTTTTCCAAAATTCTCTCTTCCAACCTGCTTGTTGTACTGTGCTTTCCTTCTAGCTCTTGCTTTAGAGCTAAACGATCAGCTTCAGACTTTGCAAGCTCTTCCCTCAAATGATTGACTTTTTCATGTAATTTATCTGTATCTGCAAGCTTCATTTCAAGACCATGTGCATGCTGAACTGCTATATTTGCTTGTACATTCTTCATTTCTATCTCCTCCTGCAAATGTCCTGTAGAAATCCATCTAAATGAATAATGGTAACCATGTCATAGAGCTAATTGGGGACCAGCACTAGTACTTATCCAAATAAAATCATATTGAAACCAAAGTCAGATTTTACACAGATTTATGGTGGCTTGAATAGGAGAGCAATTTTCTATACAATGTTAATTTAGTGTGCAATTGTACGAGCCGCGACTGTGACAATCACACTGCATAGTCATGTTAGCATTAGAAAATGACTTAAATCTTTATTAAGTCCTGAATTGTAGTAGCTATGTCTAG
Source organism: Sequoia sempervirens (assembly GCA_007258455.2). Taxonomy (NCBI): domain Eukaryota; kingdom Viridiplantae; phylum Streptophyta; class Pinopsida; order Cupressales; family Cupressaceae; genus Sequoia; species Sequoia sempervirens. Next base: position 15,701 of record VDFB02331813.1, on the reverse strand, counting down.
ATCAGATGTGAGGTCAGTAAGTTGGCTGATATAATGACTCAGAGATGTATAAATAAACAAAAATGTATTTATAAAAATTACAATCCAATTAGTGTCAAATATCATATCTGCCAACAAACTTGTTATTCTCTCAAAGCATTTGAATAGTCGGGAAAATATAAAGGCACTTGAGTAAAAATTTTACAACCAGGCCAAGTGAGATTAGATAATTTGAAAACCTCCAAGGTGAATGGACGGCTCTGCTTTCACTAAAAAAATAAGATAAGCACTGGAGCTTTGGAACTGCAGCACTAACAAAGCCGCTTGATTTCTTGATTATATTAGATCTCTACAATGGATGTAATCAATGTGACAGCTCAATAAAGAGCTAAAAGGAAAGCAGGTTCATAGAATTGAGTGGATATTTACATTCAATATATCATTCAGGTAAATCTTGAGACATCCTATGATATTATCTGTGCTCAACCTAGCATGCATTTTTATTGCAAAGGAAGGTATTAGCATTTTAATTTGTCCTTTTCAGAACAATGCAAAGTGGAACAGTGTGTAAGGATTAAACGTTTCTTCAAATTGGAAAGTGGAGCTCCCTTGTAACAAAAATTAAACCCTAGAACTCTAAGTGATCTTTGTTAACAGTATACAATACAAACAAACTTAATACAAAACATATATTTTGAAAGATCTTCATGAGACTTCAGACAAGGGAAGGGCTTTCTCCCTGAAGAATATGCTGTTCTCTATTATGATGAATGAACAAGTGTCTTTGCAGAAGCACTTGATGAAAATAAAAAATATTTGCGATCAACTAGAAGCCATTTGTCATAAAATGGAAGAGGAGGATATGGTGGTGATCACTTTGAAAAGTTTGCCACATTCCTACGAGCACTTTATCGAAACGTTCAACATCACATCCACCAATGTTGACTTGAAGTTTGATGAGCTGTGCAACAAGCTTTTGCAACAGGATAGGTGGAGGAAACAGTTTGGGAGCAGCAGCGAGTCTCCTAAAGGCGATTCGGAGGAGGGCTCCAAGAAGTCTATTACTTGCCATTACTGTGGGAAGATTGGTCATATCCAAAAGTTTTGCATAAAGCGGTTGGCTGATGAGAAGACCAACCAGAAAAAGTCTCAGCAAAGTGCTCAAGTGGCAGAGTGTACTGAGCAGAAGGAGTCTGCATACTATGCTTTTTGATGACCAGCACACCATCTAAATATGGGTAGACTTAGTTTTTTAATTTTTTGTTTGTAGGATGACCATTAAGGGAGGGTATTAAAATATTAAATGTAATATTAAAGGTCATCTTAGCTTTAATTAGTCATAAGTTTACTTTTAGTTAACTTAGTTTTTAGTAACTCCTGTTTTTGTTTTTGTTCATTTTAGCATCTTTCTGATTTCTGTTTTAGTTTGCTTCAGTTAGCAATTGTTACTTTTAGGAACACCGTCTTGTAAGTTTCTTTATAAGGAGTTTTCATCTCCTTCTGTAAACACACAATTATGAATATCGATAATCATTTCAAAGCATTCAACCCCTTTGTGGATATACTTAACCTATGTGGAGGGTGAGGGCCTTACTGAAATTTTAGTAAAGAGCAATGAGGTATTGATTATAAAGCATTGGATTGATGAAGCAATTGGAGTGGCAGGGGCACCTTCCCAAAAGAGGTGCCAAAGGCTTATCCACAAGAAAAAAAACTATTGTATATGGGGTGAGAAGGATAAGAAACTGAATCTCCAAAAAGACTTCCTGTTACAGCCCACTTGAAGCATTCCATAACCAAGAAAGCAGCCAAATCCAAACTCAAAGGGCAGCCTCAATTCATCAATAAGAAAAGATATAAAGCTAAACAGAAAAAATGGGAGGAAATTCGCCACATGAGCCATAAAGTTAGATGGGCCCAGAGAATTTACCAGGCTATGGAGGTGATTTGAGGTATGGAAGTTATCTTAGCCACCAGGGCCACAAGAAACCAGCAGGGTAACTACATGCATCAAGGAATCAAACAATGAATACATAAAACTAGAATAGAATGAGAAGGTAACCACAGACACAAGGAAGACAGTGTCAATCTTATCCCACCTAACAAAAAGGAGTTTGGGTATTAAAATATGTATAAGAAAGCTCATTTAAACACATTCATGTTGCCATTGATCTCTCTCCAAACCCCTTAACTGCAGATATAAAGTGATATGGAATCATATTGGGGGGTCATCTTTGCTTGTTTCTAGGATAAATATGTTGTGATTATTAAGGGGAAAATTGGAGTCAGGGAAGCCTCTGTTTTACAGATAACAAGTACAGAAAAGAATGTTAAATAATCCAATCCCCAACAAACTCTCAGCGGTAAAATACTCATTGATATATATTACAAATTAGCACTAAATATTTGCCATCCAAAGGTACCATAGCCATTGCTGTGATAAAGGATTCAAATATTGCATTCACCAATTCTTCCTTTGAATAAGATGCATAAATGCAAAAGAAAGAAAAGGAGAAAACATCAATAGCCAATATAATAATTCAAGATTGTGCTATCTGTTACCTAACCGTTCTGAAAATTTCTTTAGTTCCAGCTCCAAGTTCTCAATGTATCTCTCATCTTTTTCACGAGCTTTAGTCATTTCATCCACCTTGGCTTCAGCATCCTAAATGAATTGAGGAATAAAAGAATAATTAATTGGTGCAACAAGTTCCAATAAGACACAAAGAAATTTGTAATAATACATCACCCAAGATGGGAATACATATAGGAATATAAATTCCTCATCTACTTCATATGTTCAGAGATATTCTCAACACTTGAAAAAATGTAACTGAGAACAAGGATTATGAGCAAGATGTAGACTGGGTTTTTTTAAGGGTTTTAAAGTAATTCACACTCTGACATTGGACTGGAGCCTGCGGATGCTACTAAAAGCAAAGGATCATGGGAAAGTACCAAAGTTCCACGGGGATGCATCCCTTTTCCTTTGGGGCCATCCCAGATGTTTTGGGGCCATAGGAATGCGGAGGGAATGTCCACGTCATGCCTCTTTTTTCCCAAACTTTTTTCATGTCCCTGAGATGTTTTGGAATTGTTTTGGTCTCAAATTACTGTTTCCTGTTTTAGAGGGGGTACTTGGGGACATCTTGATGTCTATGGTACATTGACAACCATCTACAATATACTGTGGATATCCTGGAGATGTCATGACATCCCCAACATCAAAAATCGTTTTTTTTAATACATTTATAGAATTTTATAATTAAACAAAGAGGCTAATTCCAAATATTTATTTCAAGACATCATCAAACAAAGTCTTTTAAAAAACAAGAAGAAAATGAAATGACTATTTTAAGAAGGAAAAGAGAAGACTTATTCCCTCACTTGTTAATTTTGGTTTTGGAAACCCTCCCTACCTCTTTCTCTCTCTCCCTCTTCTCCTCTACTAAAAAGAATGGATGGAATTTGTTGGAGCTTGGATTGGGATTGTTTGCAAATGGAATCGCTTGAGGATTGTATTGCTTGTGTGTGTGCTTCAAGAGTTTTTACTCCTTTGTTTCCAAGTTGTAACTGGAAATATAATTTTCTTTAAATTATGCACTGAAATGGATTCTTTTCCTTGTTGCCATGCCCTCATTAGGTGGAGGTTTATGGCTTCTCCTAGAAATGAATTACTAGATTTGTTTCCATCTATTATGCATTATTTTCAAATTTTAATAAAAATGCTTAAATGGAGCCAAGGTTATAGCAAAATTTTCCCAAAACCCTACTGTATAATTGTGAGTTGAAGAGAATGATGTTGCGTGTTTTCTATGCCCAAGGGTAAATTTAGAATTTGAAATTTTGAGTAATTTGGAAAATAAAATTTGAAGGTTCATGATGATGTCATCAATGGCAGATTTGGGATTTCTTATGGTTTTTCCCAATTTTTGAAAAATGAAAATTGAAAATTAGAAACTTATTTTAATGTTTTATTTTGCAGACTAAGTTGCCTCCTTGTGTAAATGTGGTTTTACATCATTGGACAACATGCCATAAAATTTTGCATTGTTTTCTATGCTAAACTAAAATTGTAATTTTGGACCATAGGGCATTTAAGATTGAGGTATAGAGTAGGAAAGAATTGGCCTCCCACAACTTGCCAAAATTCGAAAGGAATTCATGGATAAAGCTAGTTGAATGTTTAACAAAGTGAAATATAACAGATATTGGGAAAATTCAAACCATGCAATTAAATAAGATAACTACACCATGTTTTGAATGCCTCACTAGGATATAGACTTTGACATAAGGGACAAGTCACAACTCTTGGAAATTGATGAATGTTGTTGAAGTAAAACCTCATGTAAGGTAGGATTTCGACTCAACATTCTACACAGTTGTCTTGGTATTATAGTGACACTCGTTGGCTTACCTCTAGGACCCCCATCCTATCCTATCATCAAATCTAGCATCCAACGTGCAGAATCCACCTACATGAGTGTTGTTCACTTATTGCAGCCCTGTACATGCATGGTTGTTGGCATTTATTATATGTGTTGAATTGCATGCATTGATGGTGTGGAAACCCTTTTGAATGCATATTTGGATTCTCTATTCATATATTGATTTGTGTGCATTGATGGTGTGAAGAACCCTCATGCATGAATGTTGTTTGGCACTCATGCATGAGGGTTATACTTGTGTTGGCATGAGTGTTGCTACATATATTTGTATGTATTGGATTAGCATGTGTTGCTATGTATACTCTCATATGTATTAGATTGGCATGAGTTATTACATGTGTTACACGTGATGGACTAGTGTGAATGTTGCCATGTACTCCTTGTTTATGTGATTTAGTACCCAATTTGACCGTCTCCTAGGGCAGTGGGGTGGGCCTAAGGATACCACATGGCTAGGTGGTGCTAAACCACTATTGGAGCTAGACATACTTGGAGGATGACCATTGGAAAGCATGTTGGACTGTCATGGTATTAAGCTTCTTGTATTTCTTATTTATTCTAATCATTGTAAATTGGGTCCTTGAGACCATTGTAAAAGAATGTAGTTGTACATTATTGTATCCTCTTATGTGAGTTATGATTCATCCATGTTTGGGATGAGACACTCTGATTGTAATAATTATATGGTATTGTTTGGGATGTTTCTACTCCTCATCTTGTGAGGGTGTCGATATGTTTTGTGATAGCCAAATTATGACACGTTTTGCGATGGTCAAATCATGATATGTTAGAATGTTTGCTTTAGGAAATGAAACATTGTAATTCTATTCATGGATGCTTTTATATAGAAATGTGATCCACCCACATAACTAGTGAAGTATCTTACCTTTGCTTTTGGCATGTGTTGACGTTGTCAAACAAGCATAGCATCTTAATTGTATTTCCCATATTTTGCTACATGGATGTTAATGGATTAGATAGCTAGTTTCATCTATCGGTTTCTTGATCATGCAAACTAGTATGAATAAGCCTTATGCTTGGTCAATTGATGTAACTAAATTGCCTTGGGGTTTTGGGTTTGTTGTAACCCTAATCTTCTTGCCATCCCTGTCGCATGTGTGTGTCCTTGTGTGTAGGAATGTTTAGTGGTGTCTTGTGATGTTACGAGAAGTCTTATCAATGCTCCACTTGATCTACCCCTGTTTCAATAGGTGTTGTTGTGTCTTGTGTAAGTGGAATCTTAGTGGCAAGATCCCCCAAGACGTGCGTGTCTTAGTATAGGTGAATTCCTTATTGTAGAACCGTTTTGGTTGCAAAAAATCCCTTAGGTATTAAAATTAGTCTTGAGCAATTAATTCTAGAAAAGTCTTGATTTGAACACTTTTTCAGGACTACAATCTAGAAGTAGGACTACAAGGCAATTATGGGACTATACGCAACCTGCTACAATCCTTTCTACATGCTAGAGTCCATCTAGTGTGCTAGCATCTTCCTACGCTCTGTTGTCCTTAGGTCATTTGGCAACATGTGTTTCTTAACCTTTTTCAAAGAAACTTTTTAAACAAAATTTGATCCTCTTGGTCTTCTTAGTCTTTCTATGTAATGTCCCCTTTTCAATCCTAAGCTTTCTAGTGACCGTTAGCCTATTTTCAGAGTGTCGTAGGCTAAACGAAGGTGTTTCAAGGGATTCCAAGATTCTTGGAGGATTCTTGCCAACACTTTTAGGGTGCATTTGCAGAGGGTTTCCAGAGTGTTTTTTGAGTTTTCTGAGATCCTTGGTGGGCAATATTGCTATTTTTAGCTGTCTATTTTTAGCACTTATTATTTTAGTAAGTTTCAGTTGCATCTCAGTTTGGGCTAATTTGTCGTTTGGACACACTTACTATTTTTAGCAATTGCTATTTTTAGTAAGTGTTATTTTGGGCAATCGGTCCTAGCAACAGTTCAATGTAGGGTTTCTAGTTCTGAAAGGGTTGGCAGTTTCAGTGGTGAGTTCTGATAATTTTGGCATATTATTTATCCATCATTACTTAAGTCCTCGAAAAAATTAATTTTATGACTTAAGTTATAAAGTTTATTTTGGGCCCCTTGTATCCCCCATGCCTAGACTTAACAACTTAAAGTTGTTTTAAAAGGTGGTCTTGCTCTTCCTAAGTTGGATGCCAAAGTTGGGGAAATAACATGAAAAACAAAATAAATATTTTATTCTTTGGGTTGGGCGTCCCATTTGGAGAGAAAAGGCAATTCAAATTTGGAGCCCTAATCTCTATAAAAGCTCACCTCTTGCTTTTATTTTGGAGGATGCAATTTGAAGATAACAAAGTGCTGCCGGATTGGTGTTAGAATACTTGGGCTTTGAGGATGAAAACCCCCAAAGTTGGCTCTAGTTTAAGAGTTGCAAGATACTCCCTAGCTGGACGTGGGTGTGGCTCCATTGCAGGTGTCGCCATTGAGCTTATTGGTGATGTCTTTCAATTTGCTTTTAGTTTTGGCTTCATATGGTGTTTTCTAGCTTTGTATTTTAGTGTGTTAACTGATCTTGCAGAGTTTTGAAGTGATTGGAGGAGATTTTTAGAGTTACTTCTTGCTGGTTATGCCCTTTTTCCCACACCCAAGCCGTACCATGTTTGTAAACAGCTGAGAGAAGCATCAAAGAATTGATTTTGGGTATTGGGCCATTCTTCTACTCTACTTTGGGCGCCCCTATGCTCCAATTTGCAGATATTTTCGTTGAGTTTCTGATTTTCTAGAGGGGATCACTCCTCTTGTTGGCCATACATCTTGGCCCTCAGGGGACGTGAGGGTGTAAGGAGCTTTCGCCTCATTGTTGCAGCTGTTTGGGTGCTGTTTGGTGGTGTTAATCCTTCTATTTTGCAGTGATATCAGTTTGGAGGAGTTGCTGTTTTAGGTGATGTTCTTGAGAGTTGTGCTATGATTATTCTTTCTATCTAGGATGTATCAGACCAGCTGTAGCATATCAGACCTGTAGCAACAGTGTTTTCAGACTTTCAAGTGGCATTGTTGAGCGTAGGAATGTTCTTGGATGTTTGGGGGAAGACTTTGGGAGAAGTGCCAACTTGTATTTTGCTGGTTGGTGAAGTTTCAGACCTGTTAACAACGTTTTCTGAGTTAGTCCAGACCTCTACTTGCTTCCACTTTCAGGTACTCAGTTGATGTTTTCATTGGGGTTCTCATTTCCAGTGGATTGATTGTATTTGGGACGTTGTTATCTTATTTCTAACTCATAGCAACTGGTTGTAACTGTTGATATCTTTATATTGAGCTCATTGCAATGCTGACTTGGTAGGACCATTCAGTGAATTGCTCATCTTTGGTTTTCATTGCTAACACCACTAAATAAGTGGCATTCCTGCTGAATAAGCAGATGATCTCTTTCAGTTTCATGTAATTCCCACTGAATAAGTGGATGAACTTTCCTTGCTTTCATATTAATGCCCGCAGGCGTTGAATAAGGGGAGGACCTTTCTTTTGCTTTGGTCGGCTTGCCGCCAAATGCTTTCTTGCTAGTTGTAATTCCTGCTAAATAAGTGGATGTTTCATTTCATGTTTCGGAGATTTCATACTCACCCCACTGAACAAGTGGTTTACTTCTAAAGCATTCAATTGTAAGTCTTACCATCGTATGCTCTCACCTTGCCCACATCGGGATCTGGGTGATCAAAAAGTGGAAGGTAGCTTTAGTTCAGTTGCTTATCATTGTTATTTTGGCTAACGCTAATGGGTGCAAAGTTGAAAAAATTAAGGGTGGGTTATTACATTCTATCATCTCACTTTATCGATATGTGTCATAATTGGAGATTTATACCCTATTTTGCATGATTGCAACCGGTTATCAATCCAATTGGTTGAGGCCTAGTACATCCTTTGCAATCAACCAATTCAATTCCTAAAACCGATGCGAATCAAACCCAAATCCAAGGCCCCTATGCACAAAACTGGTAACATAGTTAAAACATTACAACCTTCACCAAATTTTTATTTGATAGGTATAGCTGAATGCAAACTCCAGCACAGGTTATGATAGTCGTCTTCTTCAAGAGGCTTTACAAGCAAAGTCTTCTATCTTCCTCTCATTCAAGATTAAGGAGGATGTTAATGCATTGCACGCTTGTGGAATCTCACCTAGTTAGGCTCTGATGGGATATGATAGTAGACCTATTTCCAAGACATTGTTCATATACATTGGGTTCCACAATTAAAAGCCACACCTTATAAGATGATAGATGAACCTAGCTACCTTTGTATAAAAAGGAGTTCAACATGAGATAAAATCAAAGGATAAGCATTTAAATTGTATAAATAGATGGGAATGTTGCCTTATCTATTTTTCATTACCCACGTGCTATGGTGATAGTTGATACAGTCCATGTACCATCATATCCTGTTTCTTTTTAACTATTCTATCATTATGAGGCTTATGTGTTGAATGTTGTGGAGTGCTAATGAAGTAGACTAAGTGTGGACCTTGTGTCAATAATCTTGGAAAAGGTTATAAATAGATCATCAAAGGATAATAGTATTTATTATGATATTCTCACATCATTTATAATGATTTTTTATTCTCCGGCAATGGGACCACAAGGTTGAAATGATCTTCCAATTGTCTTCATAAAAAACTACAGTAGAAAGCATACAGTGCATGTTTTATGTAAGTAAAAACTTGTTTTCACAAATATTATTGATAAATTCCCCTTGCAGGTTTAGGGTTTAGGGTTATCTCTTCCATCAAAATCAAACAGGCCTTGCTCCTGACCTCATCTGTTACATACGCCATACACAGAGTTGGATGTTGTACTTTACCCAGATTCAATGCTTTACATGTCTCCAAGGTGTTCCAACCGAGTGCTCCACTACTAAATCCCCAATGTTTTACCACTTAAGCTCATCTCACTTGACAATTTTAGCTGGCTTAACCCAATACAAGCCTACATCCATGTATAAAATCCTAGATCTTTGTAGAGGCTAAATTTAATCTGCAAACTATTGGATTATTGTTCTCAGCAAAAGTCATCTTTTGCTTTGTATTTACCTCTTAAGCTCATCCCACTCAACAGAATTATCTTTCTTTCTTTGAAACAATCCATTGTCCATATATAAAATCCTACATCTTTGTATTCATTTATTAATTTCATGGACGAAGCTAAATTTTACCTGCTGATATTAGATTATTGTTCTCAACAAAATCCATTTTATGCTTCTATCTTTATTTAAGAAGTGCTAGAAAACCCTTAAACTCTTCAAAAGGCATTAAAAAATAGAGGTACTCAGAAATCTTCTAATAGATTCAGTTTTCCTTAATCCTTTCACATGTGTTCCAGCACTTGACATAAATGCTTATTCTATTCTCCCACTCAAAGTATTCAGCAAGTTTTTAGACAGTAACAGTTTAGCCAGGAGTTCCATATGAAAACATGTTGATAAACATCCAGTATTAGTATCAGGTTGCAAAATACCATCTGCCTAATTTTTGGATGAAAAAGCAATTAATACTTCAGAAGTTATATAAAGATCTTGTATGAAACGGCATCAAACAAGAATCTCAAGAAATCCAAGAATATTAGCTGTGTGGAAACAACACAATCTTTTCAAAACATATCCATTTTCCTAAAGTCAAACTCCTATTTGGTATAAGATTCAATAGCAAAAGAAATTGATTTTACCTTGAGTATTTGACGATTCTTGAACTGTTCCATTAGCAGTGATGTTTGTAATGTCTCCCTTTCATCTCTCAGCTTTGGAAAAACAAAAATGTTGAGGTGTAATCAGAGAGAAGAAAAGCTGAAAACATCAATATTATAGGCAAAAACTGTTAAACAGCACTTACAAATATATTTTTCAACATAGGAGAGCATTTAACATACATCCATAACAAACTAGTATATCATGGGATGGTATGATACCTCTTTGCATGTAATTTCCAGATGTAAAAGTTCCTCAATGTAAGAGCCATGATAGAAAGACACGTTGCTGTCACTTCTGGCATGATTATAAACCTGAACAAATATTGAAAGTTTGCAAGTTAGTTCTACAAACCCAAGATTAAAACATTATCAAATAAATATGTTTTTCTTACAACAAAATAGTAAATGCTTTATCTTTGACAAAAGAAACAATGCACAAACTTCATAGATTTTTGTTATCTCAAAATATAGCCAAACGATTCAAAAAATGCAAGTGTGAATATACATATGATATGGCATCTTTTTAACTCTATCATGTTTTTGCAGTCTTCATGCCAACTTTGTCACAGTAGAAGAGTGCAAAAAATATATATTGGTAATTTGAAATTTACAATGCATAAGCATCAACGGAAATGGCAATCAATCAGCTCCTTTGTTTTTTATTGAATAAAAATGCAAGCGTGAATAAAAATATGATATGGTTTCAGCACATTTTTAACTCTATCATGTTTTTGCAGTCTTCATGCCAACTTTGTAACAGTAGAAGAATGAAAAAAAATATATATTGGTAATTTGAAATTCACAAAGCATAAGCATCAATACGGAAATGGAAAACATCAGCTCCTTTGTTATTTATAAATTGGGGTTTGTAATGAAGATTTCACCCAATGAGGAGATAGATAATGAGAACACATTTGTGCCCATAGTTAAGATCGCAACAATTAGCTTAGTGATTTAACTTTAAAATATTTCAGAGGGACGTTAGAAGTGTTTTTTCAAATGGTGATTTAATGCAGGAGGTGTACATTAGGTAGCCAAAACATTTTGTGGTTAATGGCAAGGAAAAACACATGTGCAGGTTCGTAAAAGCACTCCATAGGATGAAGCAAAGCACCAAAAGAACGGTACACCAAAATTGATCTTCTTTTTATTAACTCAGGGTTCTGGAGGAATCCCATTGCAATTCTTTATGCCAGAAATTTTGTAGATGATGTAGTCATTCTTGTTGCTTATGCGGATGACTCATCACTAAAAGTGAGATCAACAATATTAGCAAGTAGCATCATATGTATGCTCGACATTTGACATGATAGACTTAGGTCTCATACACTATTGTTTAAGGATTGAATTATTACAAACAGGTATGGGTGCAAGAGAAAACATGGGAATTTCAAGATCGTTGATCGTAAAGCTATGATGACCCATAAAGAGCTGATCTACTGGTAACCAGAACAGAATACAAGACTATTGTTTTCTCTTCAACCAAAACAGAATACAAAACTGCTGTTTTGGCTACAAGTGAAGCAGTTTGATTGAGAAGGAACTTAGCTGAATTATAATTACTTCAGGAGTAGACTATAAGTATACATTGTGATAATCAAGGTGTGCTCAAACTAGGAAAAAATCCAATTCTCCATGCGCATACTGAGCACAGAGGTTACTCCATTCTTTTGTTTGTTGGTCAAGTAAGGTGTTATTGAGCTGATATTTTGTCCAATTCATATTCAAGCAGCAGACAAATGTTCAAAACCTCTCTTTATTTTCTTAAACAAAGTAATTTGTGGGTTAAACTTCTCACATTTTCATATATGACCATTAAGAGTGTTATAATAGTTGACATAATGGTAAAAAAATGTAAGTCATTTACTTATGGTATGGAAGGCACATTGACAAAAGATAAATGAACACTATTGAATATAGTAACATAACATCATGCTCTACAAAAATTGTAATAACAAGGGAGGTTTCACTAATTAGCTTTGTAAGTAACAATTTATTGAGAAGTGGTTGATCACTTGTAGCTTAAATGTATTCTCAAGTTTCATTTTTCAATATTATCGGTAAAAGTACAACAATCTTTTCACTTTCCTTTCAATGTTTTATCCTATCCATGTTTGGTTCTCTTATTTCAAGGACTGATAAATGTTGAACCAAATACAACCTGCAAAATACTTCAAGCTGGACTTGAAATCAAGCTACCACCAAGTTTGTGTTAAAAAGGAAATATGAAAGAGCACAATTAGAACAAGATAAGGTTTGTACAAGGTAGCATGTACTACCATTTGGGTTATGCAATCACATGACACCTTCATGAAGATGATTAATACACCAAGTTCACCATTTATAAGTATTTGTCTGATTGTGTACTTGGATGACATCTTTGTTCCCAGCAAGACATGGGAGTAACGATAGAAGAAAAAATCGCAAAAATCATAGAAATCATGTATCGCCACCAGTCGCAATTGTTGATGTTGCAGCGTCGGGCCTCAACTTCCAGCCCCAACTTATGAAGCTATAAATTAAATATAGCCTTATCGGCTATTTAATTTATTGGGTCGATATTAAGTGAAGAGGCGCTTCACTTGGAGAACAATATAATATTTAATTATCGTTAAATAAATTTGTTTGAGGCCGACTTCTTATTCACCACCTTTATGGAGTTACGACTTTTCATATGAGGTCGACTTCTTTCCTTGAAAGGATGCGATCTCCTCTCCATCATGTATATATTAGAGTTGCTCATTGTTCATTTGATTTCATATATACATTCATCCATTCATTGTTCGATATTATAGGCGTGCGAGTTTATTCAAGTTCAGATCGAAGTTTACAAGAAGGCTGAATTCATTATCAAAGAAGAGCAATATTATTGTTTGAGATTGCATCAAGTTTGGTGCTGATATTTGGCCTTGTGATCGGCCTCATTGTAAAGAGAATTGTTGATTCTTATTCAATATATAAGTGATATATTGTTGCTGGGTTTTTCTCCCTCAATTTGGAGGGTTTTCCCAGGGTATATGCTGTGTTAATTTGTTTAAAGTGTTCTAAATCTGCTTATTTAATTTTTGATCCTAAAACTAACATGGTATCAAAGCGGGTTTAAGCAAGATCGTGATCAGATTTACATAAGCAGCATTATCTTCCACTCTTGTTCTCATCTTCTTGTGTCTATCTTATCTTTGAAAATGGTGAACGGGCTCAAGGTTGAAGATAGACTTGAAGGTGCTTCCAACTTCACCTCATGGAAGTTTAGTGTTGCTTGCATTGGAAGAAAATGAGATTGCTGAGTTCATGGAGAGCGAAGTTCCCGAGCATTCCAATAAGAATGAGAAGTCACAATGGAAGAAGAATGGCACTAAGGCAAAGAAGATTTTGGTTGATTTTGTGAAGGACCACCTTGTGCCGATTATCTCCAAGTTGAAGACAGCAAGAGAAATGTTCAAGACCTTGGAGGAAATGTATGAGATCAATAAGACAAGTAGAGCTCTTGTATTGAGGCAACAGCTTCATCACATCAAGATGGCGAAAGGAGATTTTGTCATCTCCTTCTTCATGAAGATCACCGAGTTGAGAGATCAGATTTGTACTATTGGTCATTGGTTGATGGTAAGGACTTGGTCATGTTGGCACTCAATGGTCTTCCTCAATCTTGGGAGCCATTTATCCAAGGTATCAGTGGGAGATCAAAACTACCAAAGTTTGATCGTCTGAGGGTAGATTGCATTCAAGAGGAATCGAGGTTACCAGCAAGAGGCAATGGGAAAAGTTCTACCAATGAAGACATTCATGTACTTGCCTCTCAATCATCAAAGAAGAAAGGAAGAGAAGGGAAGAAAAGCAACTTCAAGAGGAACTGAGATAAAAGATCAAATGGTGCTCCTGCATCTAAGAAGAAGGATCTCTCCCATATACAGTGCTTCAGATGTGACAAGTTTGGTCACTATGCGAAAGATTGTCCAACTAGACCAAAACAGCATGCTTCTATTGCGGATGTGGGTGAGATCTCTCCTCAGATAGCAACACTTGGTTGATTGATAGTGGCACCTCTCGTCGCATTACTGGTTTTAGAGAACATCTTTCAGATTTGGTGGAAAGAGATACAAGCATTCAAGTCATAATTGGAGATGATGCATGCTATTCTGTGAAAGGTGTTGGAACGTCCTCTCTTCACTTAGATTCTGGCATCTCTCTTCAGTTGAGCGATGTGCTATTTGTACCAGGCATCAATCCGAACCTTGTCTCAATTTCAGCTTTGGAGGACAAGGGATATCAAGTTGCATTCTCTAAAGGAAAAGTTCTTGCATGGCCGAAGAACTCTAGCATCAAGACTGCCCGAGTGATTGGTGTTCGGCAAGAGAGTCTCTATAGACTTTCCACTCGTCCAATACAGGCCTTGTTACATGATTCCACCAGTTCATGCGAGCTTTGGCACAGAAGACTTGCTCATCTTCACTTCAGAGCACTTCCAACCATGGAGAAGATGGTCACTGGTCTTCCTAAACTCAGTCAGGAGCATGAAGGCACTTGTTGAGGATGCACATTGGGTAAGAATACTAAAGGTCATTTTTCATAGTAGTGAAAGTAGATCTAAATGTATTCTAGATCTTGTTCATTCTGATTTGTGTGGTCCAATGTCTGTTGCTTCTTTGAGTGGTTTCTTGTATTATGTAATTTTCATTGATGACTACTCTAGAAAGACTTGGATTTATTTCTTAAAGACTAAAGAATTTGAAGAAGTACTTGAGAAATTCAAGGAATTTAAAGCTCAAGTAGAGAACTTATCTGGGAAGAGGATCAAAGTTCTGAGATCTGACAACGGAGGAGAATACATCTCTGGAGGCTTCCATAACTTTTGTGTCGAGGCTGGGATTAAGAGGGAGTTTTGTGTCCCTTACAATCCACAACAAAACGGTGTTGCAGAAAGGAAGAACAAATCTATTGTAGAAGCAGCTAAAGCCATGATTGATGATCTAGACTTGCAAACCTTCCTTTGGGCTGAAGCATCTAGAACGGCAGTGTATGTTCAGAATTGGAGCCCTCGTCGTATTTTGGAGAACATGACTCCTGAAGAAGCTTTCACAGATGTGAAGCCTGAAGTCGGTCATTTGAGAATCTTTGGTTGTCCTATGTATGTTCATGTGCCTAAAGATAAAAGGACTAAACTGGAACCATCTAGCAAGAAGGGAATATTTGTGGGCTACAGTGAGTCTTCAAAAGCCTACAAGATTTACATTCCAGGTCAGAAACTGATAGAGATCAATAGAGATGTTACATTTGAAGAAGATGTTGCATTCAACAGATCTAAAGGGTCTTACATGGAGATGGATAATGAAGACCACGAGTCTCCTCAGGACATGGAAGTTAACCATACTCCTGAGATTCAAAGGGAGACTACTAAACCTAAAGAAGATGATGATCCAGTTGAGCCATTGGAACCAACTGATGGGCCGAGAGACATTGTTATTGGTCGCAGGAGACCTCTATGGGCTAGGCAAACAATGCAGGAAGCAGAAAAGTTTGCAGCCCCTAGAGGGACTTTCAAAGAGAGCAAGAGACCACAAAAGTTTCCAAG
>VDFB02331812.1:0-70619 GCA_007258455.2 Sequoia sempervirens | reverse complement strand
CGTTCCCAATTAATTAAATAAATCTCATTTATTTAATTAATTGCCCTTTACATGTCTCAAAATAATTCATAATAAATATTTGAATTTATCCCTCACTTATTACCACATTGCAACATGTGTCACATGACTACAACTCTTCACATGCACAAATAATTTACATAATATTATTATTAAATTATGAGATTCCCACTCACATCCTATTTTTAGCCCCATTCATTGTCCGTCATAGGCATCTTTTCTCTCCAAAATAAATAAAAGAATCCCACTTATTCCATCACATCCTAATTTTAGCCTCATGTCATAACCAACTTGATGTGCGTCATAGGCACTAAAATCAACTTTTAATCCTAGCCATACACATCACACAATTGACTTTTAATCTTAGCCATCAAATCATATCAGCTCTTGCCTATAAAACTAGCCTCACACATGCCATTTGAGATCTTCTTCTAGTATCCTCACTTTGCCAAAATTATTTCAATATTCTCATCTATCTATCTATCTTCTCCTATCATCTTTCATCTCAACATTATGTTGCGAAATTGAGCAATCAACAATCAAACCTTCAAAATCTTGCATTCTCATGCGAGGTGGAGAAGAGCAATGGAGATAAATCGAGTTTAGCATGGATTTGGGTTTGAATTTTCTTGTTATTTTGATTTTCACGCTTGCTCATACTCTATTGTGCTAGTTAGGATTTTGATATCTTTCTATTTTAGTTTTATATATGACTTTCCCTAACTACAGGAGGTCTTATGGGAACATACCAAGCCTTAACCCTAAATTAGTGGTTCATCATTTAACAATCTTTCCCGATGTAAAAATGATAAAAACAAACTTTTTAAGATGCATCCTCAAGTAACCTTATTGGTCAATGTGGGGCTTCAAAAGTTATTAGATGTTGGATTAATTAGTTCTATTAATTATCTTGGGTAGATTTCCAACCTAGTTCTACTTAACAAACCCATTGGGGGAATCCATATATGTACATATTTCAGAGACATAAACAAGGCATGTCTTAAAGATGATTTTACCTTACCAAACATAGACATGATTATGGATAGTTGGACATGAGAGGTTATCCTTAATGGATGGATTTTTTTATTATAATCAAATCTGCATCACCATTGAAGATCAACATAAAATAACTTTCACTTTTCCTTGGGGAACCTTTTGTCAACAATTTTTCATGACCTTTTTCATAGTAGGATGAAATATTATGTGGATGATTTATTAGAAAAATTGATCACAAGAGATTCTCACTTGGTTATCATTATAATTTTTTTTGACATATTAGAAGACTATCAAGTGAGATTAAATCCAAAAATGTGTCTTTGGTTTCACTTCTAGGAAGTTGCTTGGATATATTATTTTGCATAGAGGAATTAAAGTAGATCACACTAAAGCTAAATCTATATTTGACATGCCTCCAACAAATTTAAAGCAATTTCATAGCCTTCAAGGAAAAATTTAAGCAATTAGATGTTTCATAGCTCAACTAGTAGATAAGCGACAACCTTTCACTCATATTTTGCACAAAAATGTCACATTCAAGTGGGATGAGAAGTGTCAATAATTCTTTCAATAATTAAAAGAATATATGGCTTCACCTTCAATTTTGATGTCACCTATTCAAGGGAAACCTTTGTTATTATACATTTTGGCTACTACATTTGCATTAGGTGCTCTCCTTGCACAACATGATGATACAAGAAAGGATAGAGTTATTTATTATATTAGCCATACATTGGTTGGATATGAGCTTAACTACACTCCAATAGAAAGTACATGTTTAGCTATTGTCTTTACATCACAAAAATTGAGACACTACATGTGTAATCATCAAACAAAGCTCATCTCTAAGGTGGATCATTTGAAGTACCTATTATCTAAAGTTGCTTTAACTAGTCATATGGAAAAGTGGGTCATGATCTTAAGTGAAATTTACTTTGAGAATGTGGATCATAAAGCTATCAAAGGTAAGATTATTGTATATCAATTAGTAGATGCACCTTTAGATTTGGATCATCCCCTTATTTCAAAATTTATAGATAAGACAATTTTTAACATTAATCCTTCATACTTGTGGATATTTTTTCATGGATCTCACACTCAACATGGATCTAGGGCTAGAATTATTTTCATCACTCCACAAGGTGATTATATCCGAAAATCATATAGACTTGCTTTTCCTTGCACAAATAAAATTGTAGAGTATGAAGCTTTAATCACTGGTCTTAGAATGGAAATTCAATGGCAAATAAAGGAACTTACAATTTATGGAGATTCACAATTGGTTATAAGGAAAGCAAATGATGATTATCAAACAAAGGATGAAAAAATTCTCCTCTACAAGAGGATGGTAGATAGTTTGAAACAATACTTTGCAACTGCCATCTTTGAGAAAATTCTAAGGTTAAATAACAAAGCTTTCAATGCTATGGCTACTATTGGATCTCTCTTAGACATTACCCATGATACTCATCACTTTGATTTCATGGTAGAACAACTTTTAATTCTAGCTTTTGATGTTCGAGAATGTGAACTGGTGTTAAGCTTGTTGGTCCTAATTCCACTTGGTATCATGATGTTTACACATATCTTCATGACATTATTCTTCCACCTAAATTTTCTAGTGCTCAAAATAAAACATTCATTCATCGATCTTCTTGTTTTGTAATAATTGGTGATACCCTTTACTAAAGGAGTCTTGATAGTGTATGTTGTGCCTATAGCACACACACCCCATTCGAAACGGGGACCCTCTCTTTTCACTTTGTTGGGTTGCTTTCATTGTTGTCTCATTTTGTGTGCCCCTTATTTTGAATCTTAAGTGGTCAAGGAGTCCTAAAGGTGTCATCTTAAGTTGACCAAGTTTCACCACCTTCGAAATTTTCAAGTCTTTGGCCTTCGTGGAGTTTCTTTGGCAGTTTTCCTTGGAACTTCAAAATTGTCATCCTTTTCCCTTTGCAGGTCTGCCTATGCGGACCGCCCTATGTAGAATCCTTCCTGTCTTTGTCGTCCCTAGGACGACTGAATTGGCACATCTACCCACTTTGCAAGATCCACAACCTCTGACACCGTTTCCTTTGTTGACCTACTAGATAGCTAACACCGGGGTGCCACCTGCCTCACGGGATCCGTAGTTCCCACCATTGGCCATTTCGAAATATGTGTTCACCAACTCTGCTTGTCACCGTACTGGCATTTACTGTGGGAATTTAATAATTGAAAGTCCATAAATAACAACTTTGATAAGCCATTTTCACTGACATTCTCACTGAAACTTGTCAGAGCTCTCCTAGTTTCGCTACCTTTGCACCTGTGTGACCCCTTTAACATTCATGCATTGTTGCCTTCTGTTCATTCACAAGTTCTTACAGGTCTGTCAGGTCAGTTTTTTGCCACCATTCATGCTATGTGTTTTTGGTTAATTTTCACGAAGTTGTTAAATTCTTGAAAAGAAAAGCCTCGAAACCAATTAGAAGACCTCGCAGTGCGCAAAACCCACATTTAAAAAAATTGAAAATCCTTTAAAAATCTTCCTATTAGATGTGTGCGGAACTCACCCTAATGACTTCCATTCTTGAACTATGGAAATTGAGCCCATGCAGCCTGCAAGAACTTCACTGTCGTTATCTCAACTTACCCAACGACAAATGTTAAACAATGACCATCTCCTTCGGCGAGCCCGCTCATGCGGGTGGAAGCCCCTTCTTTGTTGTCACCTTTAAGCTTAAGAAAAATCTTAAGTCAGAAAGAGAATCCCTCAGCCCCCACCAGTCTGCGAGTGTGGGTTTCCGCATGTAGATGGCCCCATCTATCTCACCATTTTTGATGGTTGATTCACTATGGCCTTTTGACTTGCAGACTCTGCCAGGTCTCCGTCTGTCACTCGAGCGCATTAATGAATTCCTTGTGCGGGTCATCTAGAGCGGGTTTCCCTCATTGTTTCACCCCTGTCCCATGGGCATTACCAAATGGAAATACCCTCAGTTCCTTCTGTTGGGTGGGCCTTGCACCATCTATTTCCATTTGACCCTTTGAGCAAAATGACTAACTGTAAGCCCTTTGCGGGCTATGCATTGTAGGCTTCTGTTTGCGGACCGTCGACATGCGATTTCTATTCCAAACGGTCGAGGTGACCCTTCTGTCCACCTTGCAGACTCCGCACCAACTGCCTCCCTTTGAGCCTCGAGGATGAGGCCACCAAGTCTGCTGCTTGCAAACCCTCTATTGCAGGTCACTGCCACCCTTTGTCCACCATTTTAGACCACCAATGGTCTCCGCCCTTGCACCACTGTGGTTCCCTGCACCTGTTTTTCCCTGAATCTTTATTGAAAATCGATTAGGTAAAAGTAGCATGTGAGCGATCTATTGCGGGTGGCCGCCTATGGGTCGTTGTCCTATCTTCGCCACTTTCTAACTGCCAAACCAAGCCTACCAACTGCCATGCAGAGCTCAAATTATTTTCTGTTGTCCAATTAAACTTGAACAAGCAACTCATTCCAACACCTCATGCGGGTTTGATGGTGTGGACCACCTCTTGTGGGCTGCTATCCCATCTCCACCATCTTGACCAACTATCATCCCACGTCTTCTTGTTGTTGCCCACCCACATCATACTGAACAAATTGAACTTCAAGGCTGAACCGATGCTGCCTTCCCTAGCTGCGGGTCTCGCATTGTAGGATGTTGTCTATGGGATTCTTCCTTGCCAACATCATTTTAAATGGTGGAGTCCCTAATGGCCAAGACACCTCCTACACCACAACCTCTGGGCCCACATAACACAATGATTGAGTAAGCACTTCCAAGACCTCATAAATGATCAAACCCACATGTTCAAATGGCTTAATATCTCGGTGGACCCCATCATAATGCAAAAATGTTGATGTGGGTGGTTCTATGTGGGTCATTGTGCCCTCTTCACCATCTATCTACAACTTCCTTCAAAACGGCTACCAGCCTAGGGAAACCCGCACTCCTGGGCCTGCATTGCCATATTTTCCTTGAATGAAAGGAAAATGATGATATGAGAGGAATGTTATGATCTTTAAATGAGAAAATACTCGATCTAGCATTGGTTTTACAGGATTTTGCTAATGCTCCCTTGTTTTACACATAAATATGCTTATTGCTCCTTTGCTTGCAGGATTTATGGAATCAGTTGCAGGACCTTCGGGGGCGTCCACAGAGAAGGAAAATGGGAAGAAATATGCCAAGGAACCAAGAGGGAAGGAAGAAAAATAATATATGAAATATAAATTCCAGGGAGTGGAGGTCACCTCCAAGGTTACCACATAATGGGATATAGTTACAAATACCAACTTGGGGCAGGTTGATTTAGATGAATTCAGACAGAGGGTCATTTACAACTCCACTATAGAAAACACAAAGAGAATTAGGAAAAGTGGATTGGATAAGGTAGTCAGTTTCCCACCTACCCTTGTGGCTCCTAAGTTGGTGATGGCCTACAGGGAGGCATATCAAGAGAAAACCAAAAGAATTGTTGATCGTGATGGTAGAGTGTTGGCTGACTTGTCCGCCAATTGTATAGGGAAAACCTTCCACATCCCCACCTTTGATCCAATGGAGGAAACAACCAAAGAATATGCTAAGAGCACATGGAAAGCTAACCCTCTTAAATGCAAGAAGCTAATTAATCAATTCTGGTTGAAAGAGAAGAGGGGCAGTGCAAACAAGGTATCCCAAGAACTATTCAGGAGTGATTTCCATGAGGATTACCATGACTTGGTAACCTTGCTAAGTAGTCATGGGCATCCCAACTGTGACATACTTCCAAGAATAGATGTTTTATTTTATAGAAGAGATTATTAGGGGGAAGATCAATTTCAATTGGGTAGAAATGATCAGCAACTGCTTTCATGAGCAGTTTGTAGCAGTCAAGAGGACCTCTCAATTTTACATGACCTCTTACTTGGTCTATCTACTGGCTGACCCTGTTCCATACCGAGGTCTATTTGTGGTGCAAAGGCCAACCCTTAGGAGAGACTTGAAAGTATATGATAGGCACCCATAGCTTCAATACTGTAATTTCAAGAAAGACTATTGCCGGGTAAATGACACCTTCATCGGGCACATCATCAAAATTCTCAGAGAAGACTTTGAGAGAAGGGTCACACATAGTGCCCATGCATTCATTCACCAGTTAAAATTCTTATTTATCCAATTTCCCAAATTCACCTACATCAGAACCGAGGACTTCTTTGAGAGGCCATATAAGCTACCCAGATATCCAAACAATAGGTTGATCTTGTTAGAAATCTCCAAGAAGTTGTAGCACGCACACACACTCCTGAGTGACAAACACATGCCAGACATCCCCTATCCTCTCACTTTTGGCCAGGGTATGTATGCAATTCTCGCATCCCAATGTGTAGAATATTCTGAAAAGGAGATCATTGAATATAACTTGGAGCTCTACACTCCTCAACCAAAAATAGATTTGTATGGAAAGTTGAAGAAGATGGTTGGGAGAGAGTATGCCCATTTTCACAATGTTGAAAATTTATGGGCTAACTACAAGGATGATAAGGAGGTGCACATGAGGCACTATATGTGCATGACGACATACTTTGTTAAAATAGTCAAATTGTTCCTAGTTCCAAATCAAATTGTGGAGGATGAAAACACTGTTATAGATCCAAGATTTGATGTCGTTGCCAAAATGCCATTGCCCCTAATTGAATGGGAGGAGGAAGAGGTCAATGACCTTGAAATTTTAACAATGACCTCAACTTTGACCTATGGTGAGCTCAAAGATGAGCTTGAGAGTGAAACCAACAGTGGGACTATTTTTTCCCCATCTAGAGAGACTCCAAAATCTCCTCCCACTACCAAGTCAAAGAAAATGAAAGAGGTAGCAAAATGCCAACCAAAGCATAAGGTGTATTCGAGGAAGGCCTCTAAGGGTGAGCCCTCAAAGAAAGCAAATAAATCAGGTAGATTTACTAAGATGCTCACAATCCAAGAGGATCCACTCCACGAAGGAGAGGAAGAAGAGGCCAAGCGACCAAAGTTGCCACCTTCTACCTCTGCTCTTGTTGCCACCACCACTGCCACTACTATCACTCCTCCTCTAGCATCTCAAGCTATACTTGCTTCCTCTCTACCTACGATGAACATCTCAGTTCACCTTGCCTCCACCTCACCTACCACACCCATTATGGTGATGGATTCTTCTTCTGCCACCACTTCTCCACTCTCATCTTCCTTCATGTCTCCATCAACGACTACCCCCTTAGCCTCTGCAACAACAATGTCCACTCTCACTCTTCTAGAAGATTTTGCTCGACACATGCAAAAAATACCTATGGAGCTCTTTGGAGTGTTGATGAACCCTATAGTGCAAGCTTCCTTAGCTCAAGTTGTGGCTAGTCTCCCTCAACCCCTCTCTCACCGAACCACCCAAAATAGAGACAACCATGTAGATATTCAAATAGATGGAAAGACAAGAGAGGGAGGCAACTAAAGAAATGGATGAGGAATTTGATGACTATCATGAGCATCTAGAACATTAGCACTTAGTCATTGATGAGGTGGTGTAGGAAGAAGAAGGAACACCAATCCTCAGAGGAAGAAGTTGAAGACCCCAACACCAAATATATAGTGGAGAATTTTGATCAAGAACTTGAGGAAGAGTTGTCCCAACAACTCAAAGGTGTTGGGGAGGAAGTTGAAAGATAGTCCTTTGAGGAAAAGAAGGAGATAAATGGAGATATGGAGGTATCCACGGAGCCTCCAACCAAGGAATGAGAGAAAATACCTAGCCATGATGAAGAGAATCCTCCCATAGAAGAAGAAGAAGAAAAGAAAGAGGAGAAAGCTCAAAAAGAAGACAAGCCTGAAGAAGAGGCTGAAACAAGAAGAAGCCCAGAGATAGAGCATCATGTAGAGCATGGGAAAGAAGAAGAAGAAAATTCATCTAAAGGGGAATATAGCCCCAAGGAAAACATAGCTACCACTGAGTCACAAGAAGAAAAGGCTATATTCATCTGTGACTTAGATGAAGAGGAAGAAGGGAAGGTAGAGCAGGAAGCTCCAGGTCATCAAGAAAGGGAAATCTAGCATGCAAAAAAAGAAGAAGGTGATCATGAATCACCAAAGGAGGGATCTAAAATGCTGAAATGGCTGGAGAAACAATTGCAGAAGAAGGCCCCCACCCTTATGTATCCCAAAGAAAAGCTAGAGGCCATCCTAGCACGAGCTCGGATAGGAGCAAAGAAAGAGAGGAAGCCAAGGGTCCAATCCCATATCACGATGGATGCATCAGGATCAAGGACAGTACAAATTGCTACTCTAGTGATGGATAAAGGAGGAGTAAGCTACAATATCTCCACCATTGACCTGGGGATAGCCACAACGGAACAAAAGATAGATCATCTCCAAGGATTTGTTGCCACAATTGTGCACTAGATGAGCAAAGATCAATCCTCCAAGGAGGAATTAAAGGCACAAATGGTATATCTTACGACCTACATACAACAATGGTCTTTTGTTGAAGAACTACCCACAATATCGTCAACCACTCCTTTACTACTTTCTAAAGATCACATTAGCAAATTGGAGAGGAGGAAGAATTGGACTAAAGCCACATAAGATTGCTTCCAATGGGTAATTTAAAATGGAGATATGGGAAACAATCATGCTACCTGGACAAAAAATAAGTTCAAGGAGGTAAAAAAGCAACTTGAAGGCATGAGGAAATTTTTTACTGACTTCCCAGAACTATATAGGATTACATATCCTAAACTCGAGGCTATCCTCAAGATGTTCAAGAGAACTTGGGAAAAGGAGTTGGAGTTAGCAAAGGATGACCATTGGCTTGTTGAAATGTGGAAGCTAGGCCTTGATCACAAGAGAGAAGTTTTCGAGCGAGTGCTCCTTGAAGTGGAGCTTGACCTAGATTGGGTCAAGGAACATCGGGCAACCTGCAAAGAATATTTAAAGCTCATGACAGATTATGACATGCTTGCTTTCAAGCTAGATCCTGAAAGGATAAGGCCATATTTTTAGAAGAAGATGGAGAATGGAGCCACTAATACACTAACACTAGCTTTTATGGATTTTGCTACTCGAGCCTTTGCTCAATCAGAGTAGGTGATCAAGAACACACCAAAATGTAACAAGGATTGGGACCTGATTACTAGTAGATCCAGAAAGTTGAACTTCTAGGTACTCCAATTCGACATAATGGAATGGATTAAGCTTCAGGCATTGATTGGCAAGTTCATGGGGTATGCCACTATGAAGAATAGTACCAAGCACTAGAGGACAAAATAGGCTAAAAGACAAGAAATGTATTTTAAATTGTAAAATATCAAGGGGTAGGTGAAACCCTAATTTTTAGTGAATCTTGGCCACACAATGAGATTAAATCTTGGCCATTCATTCTACTTTTTGAAAACTATAAATAGGGGGTCTCCTCTCATTTTCAAGAGAGAGTTGAGTTGTTGTAAAGACATGCTGCTAAAATTCTAATAGAAATTCATTGCTTTTGGTGGATTCTTGAGTTTCATTCATGTTTAATGTTTCATCTCCTCATAGTTAATAGATTTGAGTAGACTTACTTTACTATTCTATGTTTTTAGCATGCTTTTAGTAGATTAGTTAATGTTGTTCATTGATGCTAAAGAATTCTACTATGTTGATGCCCTTCCTTGTTCATGCTTTTTGTTGTTTATTGATGATAAATAACAATGTAAAGCTAGTCTGAACATACTTTGATTGTTGCACTAAATTTCATCTTTTATTCATGTTTCATGGTGAATGAATGATTGAAAATCTGCAGACCTTAGAAGATTACACTAGTCTCATGAGACTGTTAGCTAACTTGGTTAAGTGGAACTTAGTTTCAGGAAGGCTGTCCACTGTAGCATCCTCCATTATCACTGTTCATCGGTAGTTTCAGGTCTAGGAACTTACTCTCTTCCATTCCCTTTTGAACTTTCTTTAAACTAGTAATTTAAGCAAAGTTCTAGCATCATTGTAAAGCCAAATCTGATGACAAAAGTGGAGTTTCAGACTGATGTCCTGAACTTGTAGCAATAGAACAATATTTCAAAATTTTATAAACACCATTTAAAATACCAATTTCCTTCAAAATTAACATATGTAAGGTTGCCTTGTGATTACCAGCAAATCACATGAACCAACTGAGACATTCCAAGCAAGTCATGACCTGACATTCAAAACCTTGGAATAGTTTTATGCAATTTACTTGTAGGAAATTGTATTTCAAGAGAGGTAGTGCACTTGTGCATTACCTGTGTTGAGAAGTGCTAAAACACCCATCAACAGTGTCCTCCTTAGGTGTCTAGGATCAAAAGAAGCTAAAACTACCTTACATGAGGTACATGAAAGTGTTGTGGGGCTCATTCTAATGGACCTACCCTTGTCAAAAATTTACTAATAATTGGATATTATTGGCCAACCATGGGACAAGATACACAAAAATTTGCTAAGAAATATTTCCAATGTCAACAACATGGAGACTTAATTCACGCACCCACCTAGGAGTTACAACCGATAACTACTCTTTGGCCTTTTTTTGCAATAGGGAGTTGACCTTGTAGGAAAAATTCAGCCCACTTCAGCCAATGGTCATAAGTTCATTATCACTACCACTAATTATTTTCTAAATTGGGTTGAAGTTGTTCCATTATCCAATATTACTAAAAATAAAATAGCTAAATTTATCCTAAACTATATCATTTTCCACTATGGTATTCCTCATGCTATCATTATAGATAATGGAAAAAATTTCAAAAATCAAGATGTTTGTGATCTTTGTCACCAATTCCATATCCAACATCACTTTTCCACTCCTAATAACCCACAAGGTAATGGTCAAGCTGAGGCCTCAACAAAACTATATTAAAAATTCTTAAGAAAACGGTTAATGAAGTTGGGCATGATTGGAATTTGGAGCTAAATACTACTTTATGGGCTTATCGCACTAGTATTCACACACCTATTGGAGCCACTCCATATTTCCTAGTCTTTGGAACTGAAGTCATTTTTCCTATTGAGGTTGAGATCCCCTCTTTAAGGGTGTATTTAAAGCATGCCATTTATGAGGAAGAGTATTGAGTACCTAGATTGCATTTGAGTTATTAGATGAAAGTAATCTTAATGAATTTAATCAGTTACAAGCTTATCAAAATCACCTTCATTGTAGCTACAACAAGAAAATAAAGAGTCAAAAGTTTGAAATTGGAGACATGGTCCTAAAAGAGAATCATAATAATTAACAAGATAGAGACAAGAAAGGAAAGTTTGAAACTAATTGGATA
Organism: Sequoia sempervirens; assembly: GCA_007258455.2. Lineage (NCBI taxonomy): Eukaryota > Viridiplantae > Streptophyta > Pinopsida > Cupressales > Cupressaceae > Sequoia > Sequoia sempervirens. Next base: position 59,301 of record VDFB02331812.1, on the reverse strand, counting down.
GGACCTTTTATCATTATAGATAATTATGGTTCTGGAGCTTATAAACTTGTTATGCCTAAAGGAGAACCTTTGGAAGATCCTATAAACAACAATCATCTTAAGATGTTTTATTCATGACCCTTGGGTATCCTAGTAGTTTTTACATACTAGTTTCATCATTACATTGTATTTTTTACACCTATCATTGAGCATTTTTATGTCCTTTTCCTTATCCACCATGGCTTTGTTGTTCGTATCTATCATTTTTTATTTGGCTATCCTATCATTTATTTTATTTATGTTAGTTTAATTTTCCTAACTAGGGCCACCTGGCCTTCACCCTTGGTTTCTTAGGTAGGATTATTGTATCTTGGGATCATTTTCAAATCTTAAAACATGGAGATTTAATGAAAATCATGAGAAAAATAAATGTTAGTTGTTGGGTTAAATCTTTGGATTGCATAGCTTGTTTCCTATCTTTTAGTATCATTATCAAATCATTTTTCATTCCTTAACAAACTTATCTTCCTACAATGGGCATTATAAAAAAAGATCTAAGGTCTTAATGAATTCATCCTTCCTACAATGGACCTTATCTATCAAAACTAAGCTTATATTTTAGCAAGAGATATGTTGGTTGGCTGTTAATTTTATTTTTAGTTGCTTTTCTTTTTCTCTCTTGATTTTATCTCTTGTATCTCATTTGATCGATAAAGGCCTACATTTTAAAAAGTTCTTAGATCAATTTGGGGTTAGCCATGATTATTTTTTCTTTGCATATGTTCTTGTGTGTTGCATTCATGCAAGGTGGGTAAATGAAAAATGATATCTGCTTGCTAAGGTTCCTCTTCAAAGTGACAATGAAGCTTTACTTTTTCTTGTTTATTTTCATCCATCTAGCATATCATCTTTTGTAATAATATTTATGAATTAAATTGTGTGTCATTTTTTACATCAACGTTTTGGATCATACTCCATGATCCATCATAAGGATGCAAAGCAGATAGAGAGAAGAGTAAAAAATGAAGAAGCATACTTGGGAAGATATAAGGTTGAGGGGTGGGAAGGATGGAAGGAACAAAATTCAAAAAATTACAATCCTATAGAACAAAAAAGAAAAAGAGGAAGAGAGGAAAAAAACAAGACCCTAAAATGCAAGACATTAGAGAGATAAGAGAAAAATAGCTAAATATGCAAAAAGAGAAAAAATCAAAAAAGATAAAGGATACAAGAAAGCCTCAACAATAAAATGAAATGAAAGAGATTAAATAAAACTAATACATAATAGAGAGATTAATATTTAAATTTTATCAAATATGATTGATAAATTAAACCTACAGATTGATAAAATTACAATATTACAAAATAGTATAAACAAAAGGAATTAAACATAAAATTACTACACTAAAAAAAATTACAAAATATATAATGCCTCAACAATAAATTGAAATGAAAAATATTAAAACTAATACATAATAAGATGATTAATAGGTAAATTAGATTGATAAATTAAACCTACATATTGATAAGATTACAATATAACAATATATTATAAACAAAAAGAATTAGACATAAAATTAGTACACTACAAAAAATTACAAAAAATTTAAAACAATAATTATCACAAAAGAAAATGTAATACAATATCTATTATATTGTAATCATGCATAATTTCAATATTATAATATTATAGATAAGATAAAATACAAGGCCTTAAGTAATCTACAATACTACATTATCAAAGAAATAAGATTGATATAAAAATTGACACACATTTTAATCCAAAAATCTTATTACAATGCTATCATGGAATGTAGAAACTTCATGCTTTTAATATCATCTTATATTTATAGGTTTCATTTTGATATTTAATGCTTGGCAAAGATTGATTTTTCTGCATATCTTGCATTCACAAGTGTTAGCATGCACCATAGTATCATATCTATAGCATGCACATCATAAATCATAATCATATATCCTAATTGTCATAATCATCCATAATCATAATAAATCATAATATTCATCCATCATATATATGGATGTATAATCATAACATTCCCATCATTATCATAAGTAATAATATCAATATCCATAATCTCATCATAAGCATCACATAAACCAAAGCATAATCCTATATACAATGTCCATCAATGTCATATATACATCATCATCATATAATAGAATGTTGACATAGGCTATAGAAGCCATATGAATACAAATATATACAATGGCCCATAGGAATGGTGTTTGTATCCATAATGTACAAGAGAATCAAATATATACATCACATATACCTATGTATAAAGTGTGAGTGCCCTATCTTGAGCTCCCTCCTCCTAAGTGGGCTGGAGATCCCCAAACCCCTCTTGGTCTTGGTGGTGGTCATGGTGGTGGTGGACCCATGCTCCCCATGTTATGTTATCCTCCTAATCTAGGCCCTCCTGACTGGTTTTGGCTCTATGCCCATGAGGAATAGAGTGGGTCATGTTGATCTCTAGGTGCCTCTCTCTCATAGAGAGTCATGTAATATGTAGCCTCATGGGTGATCCTCCACACCCATGTCATCACCTGCTTATTATGTATCCCTATGCTAGCCTCTACTTGTAGCCATCAGGCTCTCTCAACATCCCCCTTTGTGGTAACTTGGGCTAGCTAAACCTTGACCTATTGTCTATTGGTCCTCTCTACATGTCTCTCTACAATCACTTAGGCCAACTATCGCTATATCTAAGCTAGTTGAGTCCATATCCTATCTCTCTTTGTCGTCACTTGTGTAGTCTATTCATGTAAGCTATCCCTCTCCATTCTTTCTTAATATTTGTCTCCTATATCCCTCTCTAATTGTCTATGGGCCTTGTCCCTCTCTGATTGTGTAGTATCCACATATGCATACATATCCTCCTTCTCTCCTCTCTAAGCCTCAATCTATTCTTATATGTGTGTTAGTCCCTAACCCCCCATCACCCCCCATTGGCTCATCCTCTTAGGCGCATCCCTAACCCCTATAACCAAGATCCTCCATATATCATCCCCATCATGTTGCTACTCTCCTAAAACCCTTGTAGTTGGATGTCCTATTGCCTAATCCTCAAGCCTCCACCTCCACTTGTGGGTGGCTACCCTACCCTCTATCTAGGCCCTATAAATCTAATAGGCCTATGCTGCACCCACCATGTGTCATACTCAATCATGGTTCCGACATTTTCTATGTCAATAATCAAGTCCCATGGTACTAGTATCAATGCCTCTAGATTTGTAATAGTTGTGGATATTGTGATCATAAGACCCCAATCAACTACCTCCCTCCATGTCCTAGAAAAAATTGATTCTCCAACAGGTACATTTTTATATTTTCAAACTATCATCTCAGCTTCTCGGGCATGTATCTCTTTATGATATGTATGGTCCTTCGTATTAGGTACTATAACTACCTACAATAAGGTATCTTCTCATCATCCTACCATGCCTCACAATCCCTCCATGGTCTGCATATAAATTTGTCAAGATCATCAATCTCGCATCTCTAGTACCACATATCCCCTAATCATCTATATGTCATCATCCCAACATACATGTATACATATAGAATCCCTATGCCTTGCACTTTGTAGGTCATTAATCTCATTATCACCACATTCTCTCATGCTTATATGTGCAACAAAGTCACCTCACATGCTAGGCTCACCCCATATTTGTATACCATCTTATTCTTATCATGGTACAAGTGGGAAAGGATGTATGGTCCTCAAGCATAAACCAATCCCTCCTCTAGCATCCTCTTTTGAACTCTCCCCTAGCTACTGGAGAAGCCTCAATACCTCCTATTAGGTAGGATCCTGCTAATAATCCCTTCCACCACTAATAAAAGTTGGTCAAAGTGACCCATAACTCAACAAGTATCCATCCCTCCATCCTCTATCCATAGGTCATCGATCATGAATACATGGCTCAACACACTCACACCATGGTCAGTGTCATATATCACTCTCTCTCTCTCTCATATTGATATCTAAAGAATCCTCCAAAAATCCTCTAGATTAATAGTTGTCTCATCTATAGGTAACATGAAGGCACTATGATCAATCTGCCATCTCTCAACCAATGTGGTCATATGGATCTATGAGCCCCGATCTCAGACATGTGGGCTACATGCCATAGTCTTACCACTTCTAGGAACACCCCTTCATCTCTATTAGTTGCTATACTAGTTGTATTGTAATGGGGTGTTTCTCTCATAATTACAATCAATCACCCCCATCCTACATCCATCAGTCACACATCATTATCCTTTGCATAAAAATAAAAAATGTGTATTCATTTTAGCTCCCTAGTCTAACCTTGGCCAATTGCATGGATTTTTGCTAATTGCAAGTTGTATTTTCACCCATTTGCACAATTCTCCCAATTGTGCAACATTTTCTACCATTAGTGTTGTATTTATAGCCAATTATGCAATCTTACCAATTGTGCAATTTTTGTTCCAATTATGCCACAATTTTTTGCATTTGCACAACTCTGCTAGGTGCATCACTTTTAGATCGAATGTGTCACATTTCCATCCAATTACGCTCTATTACCAAATTTGCAACTTTAGAATCTAATTGCACTATAGCTTTAACCATTTACACTACAGGCCAATAGAATCATGTTTATTTCCAAATACATAGCATTGAGGCATTTGTGCAACACTTTTTCCAACTTCCCTGCATTGCACCATATACTCGACTTTGGCCCAAAAAATTTCTTTTGGTTCAAGCTAGTTCTACCCTCCATTAATGCTACCATAACTATCCATTATGTTCCTAAGATTTAGTAGTCATCAGTGGTCCTATGTCAACTAGTCATTCAAATGCCCAAACTCACTCTGTAGACCTCAAAATGCCCACCATCTCATCTATTGCTTTGCTCTAGAGTGCTCTAGAGGCTTTGGATCTCTAAGTGCATGAAAGTAAAAATGAGCCCTTTTGGCCTTCCCAACTCTATTTGTAGCCCTTCTGTCCCTAGCATTTAATCCCCAATCCATTTCAATTTTTTTCTCCTAGCCTAGTATCTTTTTCTAGCCTTTTGTTAGTCCTATTTTGAGTTTCCTAGCCTATCCTTCTTGTCATGGGCCAGAACAAAAAAAAATATTTTTTTGTTATTCTCTCAAGGGGGCATCATATCTCCATCCCATGGTCCATTGGGACACACTAGGGCATATCATCAAACTTTTTTCTTTGAAACAACACTATAAACACATTGTCTCAAAGAGGGGTAAAATATAGACACCTAAAAATGAGTAATGCATTTTCATTATATCATTTCATCATTACCCTATCATTTCTTCTATCTATAATTAATTAAATAATTTTAATTATTTTTAACATTTCTTTCTTTTAATATTAATTCACCACTTATCATTTTCCCTCCAATATTAATTAAAATCAAATTTCAAATTTATCTTTTCCTCTATAATTAAATGATTAAAAAAACATTTAATTAGGTAACACTCCTCTTTTAAATAAATTAGAATAACTTATTTAAATTACATTTTTTGGACTCTAAAATAAATAAATATTTATTTCTTCCACTGTCATTTTGAATTAAATAAGTCTATTTATTAAATTCTTCTAACTTTCCCTCCATCAAATTCAAATTTAGGTCTTACCCTGTCTTGAATTTTCTTATCCATTGATCTTACAAATTAATCTCCATCATTGATCAAATATCAAGTGAAGCATATAAATAAGAAGATTTCATTTCATTCAAACCCCCTAGCACTCTTGTTATCAAAATATATATCAAGCACTCTTATGATAAATTCTTAGCATTATCAAGCATTATCAAGTATTTATCATTATCATTGTTAAGTATAGGTCTTTCAACATTTTATCATATCATTATTTGTTATTTCATAGTTTTTTACTTTGAAGAGTAACAAACAATAGAGAAAATCAAGATATTAGGTAAGATGACTTTGGTTATTATCTAAATTCCATATTTCGAGCCAGTATATTAAATTATATATATATTTGCTAAGCTGTAGCTAGGGTTGTATCATTATATTAATTAAAAAAGAGAGGTACACCATTTTTTACTCCAAAATTCTAACCATACTGGCTTCATAACCAAGAAGCTATTACATGTGGCTCATTGGAAAAATTGAGCATTAAAACCTTAAGACATATATACTATTTGAAGCATATATAATATTTTAAAAATTACAAAAAAAATATTCAACCACCACTATCACTATTAACCACTCACTATAGGCATACCATCAAATTCACAGTCATTCCAAGTCATAAATAGGTTCTAGATTATAAAACCTCTTCAAGAATTGGCATCCCTTCGATGCAAGCACTCAATGTTGCATCAAAGTTTTAGATCTGAAGTTGAGGAAGGGGAGCCACTCCACTATTTCCACCTCTTCTAACACCAAGAGAATATATTTTGGTCATGACACACCCATGCTAAACCTTGTCACTCATAGAACTTCATCCAAACCTCATAGATGTCGCTTTTTGAAGAGAGTGTGGGAAATAATTCTTACCACTTCCTTCGGCTCCCCCAAGTTGAGGAGCGACACAATGAAGCAAGTTGATATGTCTATGTTCACCTTATATCTAAATTCATCTTCCATGAAGTCTACTCCCAGTATCCATTTGATTGTTTTTAATGTTTGACCATAATGCTCTTTCAAAATTACTTTCAATTGCTATCCAAGATTTCTCCTATAAATGCCCTTTGACAACATGGGTTTGTTAAGCACAAAGGGGTTTCCATGCTCAACAAGCCACCAAAGAGACCACAACCTTTTTGTGTGCTTTCCATTTTTTTGAGATGATTTGATATATTTTGTAGCTTGGTCACTATCACATTTTGCATGGTAGGAATTTTTTTCTTGAGATCACCTTTCATCTTAGCATAAGCCCTTCTCACATTCCATCATTATAATACTACATTGCCACCACCTCACTGCTATACACATTCACCATATTGCCTCAAATTTGTACCAAACTCCCATTTGTCAATGTACCTAGGTGAGGATTTTTCTCTATAATACACCTTAAATGATCATAATCTCATATTCTACTATTGCTCATGGGATGTGCACCAATCACTACATTTTATAATTTATTTGATTCTTTGTTTCCTTCCCTATAAATATGGAAAATTTTAAACTCTTTGAGAATATCTAGGAGGCCCAAAATTTCCTCTAAAATGTTGTTTAATCTCTAATTTAATAACTAATGTTTGATTAAGCATTGATGATGATAAGGGAGTTTCCTTCGATTTCCTACCTTTTGAACCCCATCTTAACCCCCTCCTTTAGACCAAGACATGTTGCATTCATCTCAGCCTCGTTGTTTATCTCAGTTGACAATAGGAAACTCATTCCTTAAATAGTATCTCCTTTGTTATTCCTAAAAATGCAACCAACCTCAAATGGGTCTGAGTTTCCCTAGGAGGCCCCATCAAAGATAATTTTTATCCATCCTTCCTCGGGAGGGTGGCAAGTAGTTTATTCTATAAGAGTCATTTTAGTTTGAACACTAAAATGCCACATTAATTGGGTGAAATTCAGTTAGATTTGTGAAAAACACACAAGAAACAAGATCAAACAACAAACGAGAACACCTTCAATGCACAAGCATTGCAAAAAAATATTTTCTATTTCCCAACAATAAAGAACTTACATAATGGAAGCTTCAAGAGTAATAATGAACCTCATGAGTGATAATAAAATGAAGGAGAGTGCTTATAAAAGCGAATCCTAAACGAAAATGGATTAGATCATGAAAAGTGTTAACATCACATGTGATGAGATAGAATGATCTAATAATAGCTCAAACTAATAAAATATAAAAGAACTCCTAATTTTTAGATGAAGTGCATGAAGTGAAATTAGACTAATAATCAATTGAAAAATAATTATTAACTAATGAATGATTACTCTAACACCCCCCCTTAAGTGAAAACTTAGGGAGTAGCTAAAAATCCTAAAAAGTGAAAGCGTAAAAAGAAAAGAATGTAAGAATGCATCCCATAAAACAAGGTATGATGAGGTTCCCATATACAAATAATCCAATCTCTCACAACTGGAGAAAAGGAAAAAACCTCATGAGAAAAACTCCTATCCTAAAGAGAAATGTGAATGAAGGACTAAGAAGCCTCCAAAATAATGTCCCAAAGATAATAGGAACATGAAGAACATCATTGAAGCATGAAGAAGTTGTAGACAATTGTTGAATGACGACTTAAATAGTGCTGAAATGAAGAACCTCCTCTAAAATAGATGACGATTAGGATCAAGAAGACAAGAATTTAAATGAGTGCCCCCAACGACCCCACTCGAATCAAATGGAAAACAAAGAAAAAAATCTAGAAATCAAAGATACAGATGGAACATGAATTTACACAAGGGACCCCAATGACTCTACTCAACCATGCAAGATGCAAATAAAAAATATAGGTACCAATAGTCTAAAGAACATTGATCAAGTGAAAAATGGAAGGTCACCTCCATAAATAGGAATCTAAGAGTATCTATATGGTAAATGCTCCATCTCACCTAAATTCATGGTTAACCAACTATTGCATCTACCTAGTGCATAGGAACAAATATTGAATAGATAGATCACTCCAAAACAAAACCAATGAAGCATTAGCACCAATAGTAGAAACCCACCCATAATGCAAAAACGGGAGAGCCAAGATAGGTCCACTAAAACTGTGTGTCACCAAGAAGTGTATGAAGGAGAACCAAGAACATTTGAACGTGCACATGAAAGTACCTACAACTAAAAAAGGGTGTGCAAAAAAGGCACACACACATGAGGCAAGAATCACTAGTATTTGTTGTTGTCACATAAGGAAACTCACTTGAAAAAGGTGTGATTGAAAAATAAAGGAACTACACAATCCCCCATGACACTTTATAACATAGTGCGAGTATAAAAGGAACAAAAAGGTGCAACAAACCTCAAAAAGCAAGTATAACAATGGCACTTTATCTCAATGAATTTATCAAAGAGAAAGTTATTACGAAACATGTCTACAATGCCCAAACACGAAAAATGCTAGAAATACATGTAGAACAACCAAAAAAAAGTCATCCCACATAAAACAAAAGTTTCTAGGAGTTAGTGGCCATGAATAATGTTCGATTTTTTGTATATATATATATATTTGAATCCTCCATACGAGAAGCCTATACAGGGTCCATATGACCCCTCTGTAATTTATTTCCTCTTGGTATCATAACACCAAAATTGGGAGAATTTTATATCAAAGTTCATCTTTTCAGCCTCCTAAGCACAATGGTGTGGTCATTTTCACACCAAAATGCAAAAAAAATCATCAAACTCTAAAATATTTAAGAGTTTATTGAATATGTGCTCTAATACCATGTTAGATTTGTGAAAAACACACAAGACACAAGATCAAACAACAAATGATAAAACCTTCTACACATGAGAGTGACACACAAATATTATCTATTTTTTTAACAATAAAGAACTTACAAAATGAAAGCTTTAAGAGTAATAATGAAGCTCACGAGTGATAATACAATGAAGGAGAGTGATTATATGAGAAAACCCTAAATGAGAAAGGGATTAGATCATGACAAGTGTCAACATGACATGTGATGGGACATAATGATCTAATAATAGCTCAAACTAATAAAATAAAAAAAGCACTCCTAGGTTTTAGCTTAAGTGCATGAAGTGAAATTCGACTAATAATCAATTGAAGATTAATTAATTATTAACTAATGAATAATTAATCTAAAAAATTCCAAACCTAGCCATGAAATCTTCATTGCTTTATCCCATGATGAAAATGCTTGGTTTTTCATGGATTAACTCCTTACCCTGTTATTGACTACTTCAATTATTACCCCTTCCACTTTTCTTAAAAAATCATACATTTCCATTTATTTGTCTTGGAATATGTGTTTTTTTCATTCTTTCCATGTTTCCCACATGATGATAGAGGGGGTGGCGATCTAAATACCAAAAAAGATTGATCTATTGTACAAAATCTACTAGGCACTAAACAACTTTTTAATATCATCTAGAAGTGGGCTTTGCCAGTTTAGATTTCCCATGATGAAGGCCCAACAATATCTAGCTAGGGGGAAGTTGAGCAATAGATGGTTGGTTATCCCTTCACTTTTCTTACATAGGACACATCTTTTTGGCTCCGTAACCCACAAATTTTATCTCCCGCTACGATTATTTTTTGTATGGCTACCCATGTGAAAAGACTTACTTTTGATAGGAAAAAATTGCTAGAACAAGGAGCCTAGAGTCACCCCTCTTTTTTTACTATGTTTTTTAGCACCAAGTAGCCTAACCTAACACTATGGCAGTTTGATTTTTTTGTATTCCATTTGATTTCATATTTTTTTCTCCTTGATGAAAATATTTCTCTTCTTCAACTCATTTTCTAGGTGCCTTATTTGATTTTGATCACATTTTAGAAATTCAAGGGATTGCCACTTCTATTTTACTCCCCCATCTTCCATGCATGGTTCCAAATAGTCTCACACCTTTGTGCCCTATCTATCTTTAAGGATCCCTTAGATTTCCTCTAAATCTTAATATTTTGATAGAGCATGAGCTCCATCCCATGTGTCTTCACAAAAATTCAGTTTCTTACCATCCTTCATGTCCCAAGTACAACTATTCCTTATAAATTTCCTACATTCCAACATAAAATTCCATATTAAAAACCCTTTGGGGGGTTCAAAATTGTTATAATCCAATTAGGGTTCAAGGAGTCCAAGTACTTTTTATGGAGAATCCTTACCCATTTAGCTAGGGGGTCAGATCTCGATTAAGTGTTTCCCAACTTTTTGGTCACATAACATCGACCAATTTTGGCTGACATTTCTTCTCCCACACTACTAAGGGTAACCTATTATTATCCTTGAACCCTACCAAAAGAAGTTCCACATCCTTTTCTCCACTTTATCCAAATATTTTTGCTAACATCTTTAGGTTGAACATTGTGTAGATTGAAAGAGACATAATCACAAATTTTAACATCTTGATTCTCCCCATTGAAGACAACCATTTTCCCTTCCATGATTCTAGCCTATTTTTGCAACATTGGGCCTAGGATTTTTAGAGGTTATTTTTGTGGGCCTCAATAATGAGTAGTATCCCAAGGTGTTATCCTTGAGGAGTTTGTTGGTTTTCAAGCCCAAGATTGATGTAATCTCTCTCTATTTCCTAATGGTTGTATTGAAAAATAAGACCTCAGATTTGTTCCAATTGGAATTTTGTCTAGAGGCCATGCAATAATTCTCCAATGTTTTCTTCATTGTTATTTCTTCCTTTTGCATGGTCACACCAAATAGTAGTGTATCATCTGCAAATTGTTGATGAGTGATTGGATCCACATTTGGGGCCACACTTAAACCCTTCCAATCTTTGCTTATTCTTGCCCTCTGAATGAGGTGGCCTAGTGCTTCATCCATAATGATGTAAAAAGGGTGACATTGGTTCCCCTTTCCTTAGTCCATTAGATGAGGTGAAGAACCCATGGGGTATTATATTCACCAAAATAGAAAAGTGAGGTGTGCTAATACAACTATGTACCTAGTTACACCATTGAACCCTAAATGCCAACTTCTCTAGTGCCTTGATGAGGAATTATTTGTTCATCTAGTCATACACCTTACAAATTTCCAACTCTACTATCATCCTTTCCAATTTTATTTTTCTTATGTAATGTATGGTCTCATTTTCTATTATGATACCTTCTATAATTGATCTGCTTAGGGTAAAACTACTCTATTCATCTAAGATGATTTGTTGTAGTAGGCTCTTCAATCTATTCACTATGGTTTTGTTGCAATCCTATAGATAGAATTATAGAGTGATATTGTCCTATAGTCTTCCATGTTGAACAATTACTCTTTCTTGGGAATGAGGACCAAGAAGGTGTTGTTTCAATCTTTTAGAATTATCGATTTTCTAGGTACATCCTCAATCACCTGATGGATTTCTTGACCAACAATGTGCAATTTAAAAAAAAAAGAAGCATGTTGGAAAGCCATCCAAAATTGAGGCTTTATCTCCATCTAGTTGGAAGGTAAATTTCCTTACCTCTTTAGACACCAAGCCCCATAGTTAATTGTTCTACTCAACCATGATAATGTTCGAGATTGAACTCAACAATTCCTCTTGATGCCCTTCATCTAGTATCAAATTGTAGTTAAGGATAGTTTTGAAATATCTAACCGAGTCTCCACCAATATCCTTTGATTCCTTACATTTTTATCTTTATTCCTTAGTGATGTTTTTTATCCTATTTAAAGAATGTTTAAATTTTGTGATTGTGTGAAAATATTTCATGTCCCTATCACCTTCTTTCAACTAATTCTCCTTGGATCTTTGGCACAAGAATATTTATTCTCTCTATAACATCTCTAAATATTTCATTTTAAGTTCCTTATCATTTATTTAAGTGTCTTGGTACATCCCTTCCTTGAACACCTTCTCATTTAATGTTGCTAGTTCTACCTCTAATACTTCTTTCTTCTCAAATATGTTTTTGAAGTGTGACTTTTTCCATTCCTTTAGTTTTATCTTATGAAGGAGAATTTATTAAAAACTTTGAAGGATTTTGATCCTTTCACATAGGGTGCCTTCTTCCAAAATTCCATCATCTTTTCCTCCAAGTCATTATCCCCAAGCCACATTTTATTGAACTAAAAGCGGTTGCCTAAAGGTTTGAGATCTAGGGTGAAGGAGAGCTACACTAGAGAGTTTTCAGATTCACTCGATGCCAAGATTTCCTCTTTCCCACTTAAATTAGTTTTCAACCAATAACCTCCCAACAAGAATATTTATAGTATTTTAGCTATGAAGTGAGTGTCCCTTCATGTATTTGACCATGTGAATACTCCATTTCTTGTCTTCATTTCCATTAAAGAATTACCTTGTACGAAATCTTGGAAGTCACTTAAAGATCCATCACTTATGGGAATAAATCCTTTATTATCCTCCTTATTGAGTATCACATTAAAATATCAACCTATAAAATATATCTCATCATTTAGTTTCTAGAAACTTACAAAAAGTTGAAACCAAACTTCCTTCCTCTAGACTACCCCGATCTGACCATAAATGCTGACTAGGTAAAAAACCACATTTTGTGGATGAAATATTATTTTTCACAACTACCACTCTTTGATTTACTGGATTGCTTCCATTAATACCTTAAATGGATCACATAGGATTCATAACCCTCCAAACACCCCATGTATAGGAGAAAATACTCTTTGCCACTTCTTCCACTTACCTAATATATTTTTCTTGCCTCTTCCTCTGATAGCTTTTTTCTTGAAGTAAAACTACATGAGATTTTCTCAAGTGAATTTGGTGCGTAAGCATGCACCTTTTTTCAAGGGAATTTAGGCCTCTAACATTCCACATTAGGAGAATCATAACTCTCTAAGAAGAAAGCCACCCTTCCTAAACCTCAACTTTCTCTAACCTTTTGTATTTCTTGCAATTTCCAATCTTGCTCTATTTGAATTTCTTCCCCTTCCCGATCCCATTTTTGGTTTTTTCAACTTTGATTCTATTTGTTTTAGTAGCCTTTCCTCTAGGTAATTTATTCCATCTTCATCACTTTTAATCTCACCTTCATCTTTAGATGGGACAACTTCACGTTGACCTTCCATGTCTTTTCCTTTGCTTGCCACTTTGTTTATGGGAATAATTTTTTACTTGAGTGGTAGTACTTTGTCTGATGCTACCTATTCCTTATCTTTTTATTCTCTCATTTGGGACCTTTATTTCCAATCCCTCTTTTTATTCCTCAGAGAAATCTAAAAAATATTGGGATAGTAGTTCGACTGAATCTTCATTCTTTCCTTCTACTCCTCCCATGACCATTTCCTTTGTATTTCCCAAAACCCCATTCTAGTTTCTAAAGATGTCATCTTATTAGCTTTTATAGGAATTTATTGTTCATGATTCCCTTTTCTTCACACATCAGCCTATTATCCTTCTACTTTAGGTATCCTTCCATTAAATGGTCATGGGATAGGCATGACTGGCACCACCAAGATTAGATATCCTTTTCCACCTTTTATCTCCACACCCTAGTTTCTAATATGATCTTGATCTCACTTGGGATGTGATCATTGAATGGCACTTATACATATATCCTCACATAGATTTTGAAATCATATTTTTTGATCTTGTTATCTACCCTTATGAAGGATCCCAATCTATTTCCTATTTCTTCCAAGGTTTCATGATCTAAGTATTCCTATGGTAGGTGTTGTGCAATTTTCGCACACATGACCCATTGAGGGTGGGGACCCTCTTTTCTTATCTTCCCTTGTTTTCTTGTTTTCTTTGGGGTCCTGACCTTTTCCCCTTAAGGGATAGGTCCCTGGGTCTTTATTTTGTTCCACCCTGGTACTTGAGGTCTTATCTGCACTTAAGGTGTCTTATTGCAACTTCATGATGACATGCTTGCTCTTGGAAGGACAACCTCAATCTAAAATTTTAACTTAGAGGAAAAATTAGCCATGCGTGGGGAAAGTTCAGTAAATCTAAGGTAGTTTGGATTACTCAAACCTTCATCCAACCAGAAAATATGAGCTCCCTCAGATTTTCTGAGTTCGAGACCATATCGAATCCCTGAACTTTTAAACATCATTTCAAAGCATTTATTGCAAGAGCCAAAAAAGGGGATATAAGTAAAGTTTGTGATGTCTTTTGAATCATTATACATATTGTGCATTCGAGCTGGAGAAGAGGCTTGTGATCATCTTGTGATTTTCTAAATTCTAAGGTGAGGGTGGTCATTCTTGCGAGGTTGTTGCCAAATTTCAAGCCTTCATCAGATTCCCTTTCTTCATGCACCGTTTCAAGGTAGGGTTTTCCTTTGTGCTTTCGATTGAGTTTTCTTTGTATTGATTTTCCCTACCTTGAGTTTAATAAAACTTCTTTCCGAGTATGTATTGTTTTACATTTGGATTTTGAAAATTCAGGTGTGATTATTTTCAGCATATCATTTGGGTTTCCCGTTTCTTTAGGTATGCATTCGGGGGGGATTTTGATGATTGACTTTTATTTGAGTAGGGTGGAATTCTAGGGTTTATGAAATATTTAGGATGTCTCCTCTTTGTTGCATTTTCATGATAACAATATGATCAAAGGGGTTTCCCTATTTAAATTCAATGTCAAAACCTAATTTCTTGAAAACCCTAGCTAGGGATTGTGAATTCGATGAATGGAAGAAAAGGCGTTTAGGGATTTTGGGAGAAAAGTTTAACTTGAATTATCTTAGGAAGTCAATGTCAATTTAACTGTTGAAATGATCATAATCCATCTTCGCAACGTGAAACAAATTCAATACTTAGCAAATTTCGGGATCGAGCGAAATACTCAAAAATTCTAAGGTAGCTCAAATTTTCTGAGCCTTAATCTGCTCAGAAAATCTGAGCCCCCTTGGATTTTTTGGATACTTTGCACTTTCAAAATCCCAAAGTCTGTAGTAATAAAAGTTGACACTTAGAAAGTTTCGAGCTGACTTGTTCTCAGAAATTCTGAGCCCTAATCTGCTTAGAGAATTCAAGCCTCCTTGGAATTTTCTAAATCTCTTTAACCTTCAAATATTTGATGCATGTGATGAATTGAGCCTCGATGGAAATGATGTGTTATGTTATCTCAAAGTGGTTAATGTTCACATGTGCTTGATTATCTCTAAGGGTTCCTATCTCATGAAGATTCCTTATAATTGCAAGTTTAAAGGTGCATATTTTGTGGACCCTTAGGAAATTTGAGCTCCCTTGGATTACCTGAGATCAGGTCTGGCCAGAAATTTTGAGCTCCCTTGGCTTTTTCGACCTTTCTCTATTGGCTTCAAATTTCAAATATTAATGATAATTGAGTTTTCATATGGGGTTACATGGTATGCATTGTTGGATATTGATTAATTTGAATGAGATTGACTTGCATGTCTTTGTATAACCTAATAATGAGATCTCATGGAGTAAGTTGTCTAGTTTACATTACCATTTAGGGTTCATATTGATATTATAATTTGCATTTAATGAGGTCATTTAGCATGTTTTGAAAAATCTTATTGGAAGAATGACATGTATTAATAAGTTGTATTATTATCTGCATATGGGTGATTATGGCTTTCTCTAATAGATGTAGGAAAAATTGAGCCCTGACAAGACTTCCAAATCAAAAGTTGCTTTAGTACAAGAGGAGGTGAGAAGAAGAGCTAAAAGGATGAAGTATGATTTCAAGGGTACATGGCCAGAGTCCAAGATTGCTTCTGCCTAGGCAAAGATTGCAGACACAAATATGGGGCATGTGGACTATGATATATATATATATATATATATATATATATATATATATATATATATATATATATATATATATATATATATATATATATATATATATATATATATATATATATATAATAGAGGATGTTTGGCAATGCACCAACTCAATTGGCACAAATTCTCACTCACACTAGCTTAGCCCAAGCAGCAGGGTTTCCACCCACTCAATTGTGCCCCAAACTAGTTTTAGAGTGTGCAAGGCATTAGATTCCAATACAAGGATTATAATTGGAGCACAGGGGAGGGTCATGGAAAATCTCACTGAGGAGTCTATTGCAGAGGTGTTTAATATTGCTTCACATCACAAGCTCATTGAGGCGATAAATATTGGAGAAGTAATAAAGTTCTATGATGAAGATCCTAATAGAGCCTTGAAAATCATGAATAATTCTTGGATATTGAAGCCTAAACCACATTATTCCGAGTTTCCTAAACAATTACATAGAAGTGATTTTGAGTTGGAGTACCATGATGTCATAACTATCTTGGGAAGGGTAATGGGGGTAGAGGAGGTTCATATTTTTCATAATTGGATTCTCTTCCCCATTACACAAATCATGGGTGAAAAGCATTATCATTGGGCCAAAATCATAAGTAATAACTTAGATGCCTAGTTAAGGAGTGTACAGGAGACCAACAAACTCACAATGACCTCATACCTTGTATATATGTTGGCAAAAAAAACTAGGTATAAAGGTCTCAGTTGCAAAGGAACCCTGGGAAGAGATAGAATATGGGACATGTATCCACAATTGTAGTATAAGACCTCCAATTATAGGAGAGTGAATGATGCATTTTTCATGTACATTCCTAGGTTGCTACAGGATGCCCTCCATGTCAAAGTTTCTTTTGATGCAATGGACTTGATCAAATAGTATGGGCAATGGTTTATTCAGTTTCAAAGATTCACATACATCTGGATACAAGGGTCTCCTATTGTTCCTCTGAGATTGCCAAGATACCCGACTAATAAGCTCATAATGTTGGAATTGACAAAGCAGATGATGGAATTTGAGGCAATTTCGCAAAAATACTTACACAAGAAGGGGCTAGGGAACAAATTCCCACTAAGAATTGGAAATCTAGAAGTGTGTCCCTCCATCCAAAGTGCCCAATATTCTGAGAAAGAGATGGCATAGTTTGAATTGTACTCCCATACTTACAGAGATAATTTTGATCCTTATGGCAAGGCCTAGAAACAAGCTAACGAAGAGTTCAGGCACAAAGATCATGTTGAGGATTATTGGGCCAATTGTAGGGATGAATTTGATTTCATAAGGAGGAGGTTCTCCAGGCTTCTCCTTAATTTGATAAGACTCTATAGGGTAGTAGAGTTACTAGACCAAGTCCAAGATGATGATGCACACTTGATACAACACCATGATTTTGGGCCTTATAAGAATTGACCCTTACCTCCAATAAACTAGTCAAAGGAAGAAGTGAAAAATTTGGACTAGGTGACGAAGCCAATAAATAAATATTCTAGGTTATGAGTGAAGCATAGGGTGTTGGATTTGGAGGCTGATGGTAATAAATTTACATATGATTTGATGGGAGATTTGGAATCCCAATTTAAAGAGGAAGTAGAAGATGATAAAGATGATGACACTATTGAGCCTCATGATGAAGATTTCCAAGAGGAAGAAAGGCCTCTAACTTTGAAAAGAAAGACAAGGAGCCAAACCCAAACGAAGTTGGTTGAAAAACAATCTCCAAAGACAAGAAAGCTCCCAAGGCTAGTGCTACCACTGAAGAAGGAGAGGCCTCTCAACCAGTCAGGAAGAGAAAGTTGGCCACTGAAGGCCAAAAGATGGCTAAAGCAAGAAAGGGCAACACTTCTACTAATGCTCCCTCTTCGGTTAAAGTTGCAGATGTAGAGAGCTCAGGGGAGAAACCATAAGTATATGTTAGGAGAAATTCTCCTAAACATAACACATCCCTAGTGACTAAGATGAAGATTGCAAAAAAGGAATTGTAGATTGAAGAGGCACCTATAGATGAAAATGTAACGAGAGAATTTACAGGAAATAATTCTCCCTTTCCTTCTCCACCTCACAATGCAAAAATTTTAGAAGAAGCATTCCATGAGGAGGGAAATATATCAAATGATCCTGGGCAACATGAATCTAAAGGTGGGGAAGTTTCTACTCCTAGAAGTGGGAAATGGAGAAATTTTATGCAAGAGATTGGGAAATCAGCCTCTGTGGCACAAAGTAAGAACATTGAATTAGAGGTGACCTAGGAAAGGCAATCCAAGTCCCCAGAGAAAGAGGTGATTGATGAACTGGAAGATTAGCTAGAGATAGAGAAGAATGTGGAAGAAGTTACTGACAACCCACACCAAGACCAGACTGAACAAGAGGTTTCCTCTACAGAATTGGAAATAGAGCAGCCTACTGTCCCTGATTGGCTAGAGAAAAGGTTTAATAAAAATCCAATAATTGTCTAGGAGGAAACTCCTAGCCGAGACAAACTGTTAGAACAATGGAGACAACCCAAGCAGAGAAAAAGGGACTAAAAAATGTCAAAAAATTTCAAGGGATGAATTTAACAACAAAGTTGTTCACATAGTTGTCCCTACAGAGAACAAGTTCAAGGATGAAGTGAGTCCTATTAATTATAAAGTGCAAACCATTAATTTAGGCCCATCCACCAAAGAGCAAGAAAAGGAAGAATTTCAAGAATCTTCCCAAGCCATTCTGAGAAGGCTTGACAAGGAAACAAAAGAAAAGGAGAAGTTGCAAAAGCAACTAAGTGATGTTTACAAGTATGTTAAACATCTAATGAAACCCCTACAAATTGCTAGTAATGGTGGTTCTTCAATCCCAGAAGGGTTGTTACCAAAGGAGGTTGTATCAGAAATAGAAAATTTGAAATCTTCAGTGCATAATACTCATGAGTGGCTTTAGGATGTTAGAAAAAGGGGTGATGAATCAATTGAGTAGATCTTAGGAATTCATGCTAAGGCTGCTGAATTTCTAGAGGACACCTCCCAGTTTGCTACAAATTGTAATAAGGTTGATGAGTCAACTGTTGAAGAGTTGAAGAAAATCCTGCAAGTGCCTAAGAAAGAATTGGCTTAGATGAATATTTTCACCTTTTATGGCATTGAAAAAGTGATGGAGTGGATAGAGGTGTGGAATTACAAGAAGGAACTCCTTTCTAAGGCTCTGAAGAAGATAATGAAGTTGCAGGGAAAGATGCATGAAATATATGACAGTTGTGTTACTTTCCTTGAAATCATGACTGAAAGAAGGAAATTTGGTCAAAAGAATATGAACATTAGTAGATTGCAAGCATGGTGGCATGAAATTTATGCTCCTTCTGACAGTGCACCAATTTCCAAGGACCATCTGGAGGATGCAACTATTTACATTTCCAAGATGGACAAGTATAATGAGCTATAGGTTGAATGGGATAAAATGATGCCCAAATATTTTGATGAGTTTAAGACTCATAAATTGAGAATTAAATTTATTCCTACTCCAGATCTAGCTAATATGAAGGAAATATTAGAAAATTTCAAGGAATTATCTAGCAGGTTGGAGGCCAATAAGGAGGGAGAAAATAGCCAATTGGCTGACACCTAGGACAATGTGCCAGTCATGTGACTTTCTAGCCAAGAGGGGACGACATGGAAGTTTGTGCCAGCAAAGGGAATATTTCTAGAAGGGTCTAGGCTGACCTAGACTTTATTTTAAAATATTAAATGTAATTTTATTTTTATAAAAACTCTCTAGGTTGTCCTGTCTGGCCAACCTAATTTTTGTAACCCAAATTTTGGGCTGATCTAATGTAATTTCTCTATAAATTAAGGCCCCAACTTCATTTGAAAGGGTTAGACATAGTTTGAATAGCTAGAACTAAGAGAGGAGTTAGTATTTTGTAAGAGCAAGTGTTGGAATATTGTGGATACATGAATTGTTGCAAATTTGGGTGATTCAATATAAGTAAAGAATTTTTTCTTTGGTGTTCCTTCTTCTTTTGTTCACTTTGCATGGTTCTAGTTTTCTAGATCTTTAAGGAATTGCTTTGAAATTGTAGTTGAATGTTAGATTTTAGACTTAGATATGATGCAATTGTGTTAATGACTTGATATTTAAGGTGTTCGAGCAATCCTTGGTCCATACTTTTAGCAGCTTGTTGATTGTAAGTTGTTGTGTAAAGTTACATTGGGCCTAAATATTGTGCTGAAGTTCAATTGTGGGTATTTATTCATTTCAATTATAAAATAAGGTTGATATGTGTGAATTCTCCATGATTTGAAAATCTTTATTTCCTTAGAAGATTGAACCATTTCTATGAGATTGCTAGTTTTATTTGGGTTTAGCAGGAATTGGTTTTGAAGGATTGGTCCACTTTAAATATTTGATTACATTTGCAAAATTGGTCCTAGGTTTAGTTTTAGAGATCTCTTTGAACCCTTTATCTTTTGCTGTTTCTTTTGAAATCTGGGTTAGTTTTAGGATTGAAAGCATCAACATATTGCAATATTTGATGAGTTTGAAGTTTCTAGCATTTTTTTTGTAAGGCCGCTTGTGATTACTAGGATTTTCACATCATCAATGAGTTGTTTTTTGCATTTTCAAGACCTGACATTAGAGACCTTGGGGTTATCTCTTGGGGCTTGCTGATAGAGATTTATCTTTCAAGAGAGATAGGATATTATATTCTGTTTGACTTGTTGTTGTGCAAAAAATACCATCAACAGTAGGTTATACAACCTGTAATGTCATAAAATTGTAACCCATGAGAATTTCACATTTGTGCATTTTACCCTTGCATTTATGGTCCCTAGTCGCATTTATGACAAGAACCTTGGGTTAGAATTTCACAATTTTTGTTAGAACTGTGAAAATTTGAAAATTCCACAATCAATTGCATTCATGAGTTTCCAAATTGAGTCCTTATCATAAGCATAAAATTCTCTCTTCATAATGTCTTGCTTATATTTTGTCATATGATTCATTTGAATCCATCTAGTCCTTGATATTTCATTATATTACCTATATCGGCAAGACAGGGTGAAGGTCTCCCCGACCTATATTTTTCACTAATGTATACTTGTAGATTATCGGTGGACACATCTATTGTTTTGGCAACAGAAAAATCATATCAGCAAGAGAATTGTTATCGGTGTGAGTCATAACGAACTCATATGTGTCTCACCGACTAGCGCATGGAGTGATGTATCGACCAAACAAAAGGTTATCAGAGTGATGTCTTACTGAAAGTGTTGGGTCTTGCTGATAAGGTGCAAAGGGGTTTCATCAAAAAGCTATCAAGAGGAAGTCACATAGTCTTTCTGACTCAAAAGTCACACCGATAGAGATATGCATCGGCAAGAAAAGAAGTCTTCGGCATGAGTTCCGCCGAAAGTGAAAGTTACACCAATGAAGTACTTTAGGGAGAGTCTCACCAAATGGAACATATTGGAGAAAAGGGTTCGACAAGACAGTTGATGTCGGTGTGAGTCTTTTCAAACTTTCAAAGTCACGCCGAGGTGTGATTTCATTGGCGAGAGTGTGTTTATGTCTTAGCGACTAGAAAGTTAATACATGGTGCATATCGGTAAGACATAATGACTTCTATGAAATGTCTCCCTGACTCAAAATTGCCACAGTGATATGAAAAACTGAAGCGATAGTCATCAGTATGATTCTAAATGTCGATGAGACCACAGGATGTCTTGGAAAAAGGTTTAATGAATGTTGCAAAAAAGATTTCACCCCAGATTTGAAAATCTCTCACCGACAAGACATTAGATGTGAAAGTATATGTTCAAAATAAGTTTTCGTTCGTGCTTTAGCTGATACATTAATGGTGCGACAGATATAATATGGAAAATTCAATCGAATGCATTAGTGTTGAATTGATAGCAGAGGAAACATCAGTGTGAATAGAGAACCAAGACATCATTCAGCTTGAGGAGCTCTAGCAGTATACTATAAGTAATTTCCTCCTAGCCTTCAAATTTGTTAACTTCTATAATCTTGAACAATGGAGTCCCCTGGTTCTGGAAAATTTAAAAGTAGAAAACTTGGTGAGAGTAGTCAAACAAAGGGGAAGAAATAGAAAATAGAGGGGGAACATCAGGGCATAGAAAGAAGATTGAATCAGGACCTCATTGATCAATTGCCTGGCTCTGGGCCAAAAGGTAGAAGATCTGCACAACTTAGAGCAGAACTTGACAAGCTAGATGATAAATACAAGTTTATTGGAGACGTTTGGACTCAAATAAGCGGATATGAATTGTTCAATTTCCATTATCATAGAAGAAACCATTTTGAATCAGTTTATAGTACATGGAAGTTGCATGTTGGAAAAATAGTGTGCCCTAACGTATTTGTAAATGCAAAATTAGTAAAATTGCTAGCTAATCACTATGACCCAAAACACAAAGCTATTTGTGAACCGTATGGAAAGCCACAGATACATTTGTCAAAGGAAGCAATAGGTGAGGTTTTCAAATTGGAGGGGTTCTACAACAA
Organism: Sequoia sempervirens; assembly: GCA_007258455.2. NCBI lineage: Eukaryota > Viridiplantae > Streptophyta > Pinopsida > Cupressales > Cupressaceae > Sequoia > Sequoia sempervirens. The sequence continues at coordinate 36,450 of VDFB02331812.1, read as the reverse complement.
GGAGATCATATATGAAGAATGGGAGAAGGAATTCTTGAGAATGGATACGATTTATAAGGGTTGGAGGCTGCCAATTCATAGGGTTAAATAGGGTAGCAAACCAATTCCTCTGCAGGATAGTGCAAGTCCCCCTTATCATGTGGATTTGTTAGAACCCTACATGAAATGCACCTACTTCCTAGTCTATTAGGTATTGGGAATGGATGCCCCAGAATATATGTCAATTGTGCCTATGATTATCACTGTAGACATCCAGTATCACAATTCTAGGCCTTTTGACTATGCCTCGTACATTTTTAAGGGGCTTGATTTAGGATTGATGGCTATCAAAGGTGGATCTTCTACCTTTCATCTCAGGAATTATTCATTGCTGATGCATCTGGTATTCTACTTTGGACAAGAGTTGGGAGTACGGCCTTCAGAGATGAGAATATCCCAGTTTAATAAAGATGGTGAAACATTACCAGTTCAATTGTGGACTATTGTTTGGGATAGCAGGTTTTCCAATGCTAGTTTCATTCATTTTGAATAATATTTTGTAAAAACATTGTATAGACTGTACCATTATCCTTGTAATTATTCATTATTTGATGAGATAAAGAGATTTCTTAGGCCAAAATATTTCACTGGGCCAATTGATCATAATTGGGGAGATTGGTATTGCTTGGAGGGAGCTACCATGATCAGAGTTTATGGGTTTGAGGATGCCCCTTTTATTTTACCAAAAATAGTTCCAAATAGAGTTGCATAATTGGAGATTGTCAGATAGATGGATTACTGCAGTGTTATGAATTTTAGCTCTTTTGGGAAGCATGCCTTTATGCCTACTACATTGTGCTTTTGTGATTTCACTGTGTTGGCTAAGGAAGGATACAATTTGATCCTTGATAAATTGCTGCATTATAACATGAAGAGAAGACCACTCAGGAAAAACTTTGATCTAGAGGGATATATTAATTTTGCTAAAATGAAGATAAACTTTGGAGGGTATCAACATGTACCCTATCCCTTTGATGATATGATCTAGAATTTGGATGAAGATGAAGCAAAGACAGTGGTTGAAAGGTATAATCGAGGATTGCAGGATGTTGAGTTCTTATCTTCTGGAGTAGAGGAGACACCTAAAGATAATGTGCCATAAGGAAAACCAGAGAAGGTGTCTAGATTGAGGACTCAACATTATGTTTTCCCAACTAGGGAGTTGAGCGTTGAAGAGAGTGGTGAAGCAGATGCGAGGCATATTGAATATAGATCATTTGTTTCAAATGATGAGTTTATAAATTCCCCAGAATTCAAAGAATTTGTGTATAAGCAGAAGAGAAAGGAAATAAGAGAAAATGTTGATGATGTCACTAAAGGAAATGAAGAAAAATTGCTTAATCAATTGAGAAAGTGTTTGGATAATGAGATGACAGGTATGACCCCTAAAAAGGGGAGGAAAATGTTGGAGAATGTTGGTGTCATGATCTTTCCCGGACTTGACCTTAATTCTGCACTGGTCTTTGATAGTTTCTTGAAGGACAATAATGCTACACACAAGCTTGACAAAGAAAAAGTGACAAAAGTGTATGCAGGATCCAAGTACAATGCTGATGAAGGATCATTGATGATTTGGGCCCTATACCCACCCCACAGGAAATCAATAGTTATTAACACAAAGAAGGCATTTGGCCATGTCATGAATCTAAAGGTTGGAGAGGCTGATCCTATGGCTACTGCAGAAATTGGAGTAAATATTACAAAATTGAACAAAGCACAAATTCATATGTTGATAAAGGAAAGGGAAATGTACAAGCTAAATAACGAAAGAGTGCTAAGAGAAAATGACAGATTAAAGGATTTAGTTGGTGTTACTATGAAAACACCCAAGATGCTTACTCAAGGTGAAAGTTCTTAGTCAAAGGATCATTGGGAGGGATCAAGTGCATATTCTGAAGGAAAATATGATGCACTTGTGGAAATAATCAAGAAGAGGCAGGATGGTTTAGCATCTTGGTTAAGTAAGCTTTGGGGAAAATATTCCCATACACTTGTTGCATTAAAAGAGCATGAAAGGATGAATGAATGAATTATGGAGAAGTTTCAAGAAGTGATCCAGAGAGATGCTGCTAATAGTGTAGCAATTGAAAATGCTAATCATTTTATGAATAGGCATCAAAAATTCCATGATGAGTTGTAGGGAGATGTGTAGGGATTGATAGATGCTGCCATGAAAACATCAACCACACTCTCTGATGATAGAGGGAAACTGAAAGAAGCTGCTAGATGGAAAAGTGAGAATGAATCAATGCTGCGTGAAATTCTAAAGGTTGCCACTACTAAAGGAACGGCGATAATTGAGGTGAGCGAGTAGAATGAAAAAATGATTAAGATGGAGATTTCAATCGAGAACACAATTGGAGATGCGGATACACATGAGTGTCGAGATTACTTGGATCATCTAACTAAGACTCATTTGTGGCTAAATAGAGCTTAATCATTCTTTAATCTATTTTTTATGTAAACTTTTAACATTTCCAAAAGGACGCATCCTTTCGTGTTCTCGATGTATAAATATCTATTTTGGAAATGAAATAAAGAGAAGTAGAATAGGATAGGAGATAGATAGCAGAATACAATAGAACACCATGTTTCACAAATTTGAGACTATGATGCATGTTTTGAAATTATGGAGATATCAATGAGAATCATTTAATATGTTGGCATATTTTTGGTGTCAATTGTTTGTTGTGCTCATTGAAAGTATTATTCAAGTTGTCTCCAAGATTGATGCTATCTAGTTATTTAAATTGACATAACAAGTTTATGTTTGGTTTATTAGTGCACATTTGCTGTATTTGTGTGATTGGTTGATCGGTTCTATCAAGGAAAGACTAAATATTTTAAATTAATCACAGTAATCAAGGAAACTCATCTGGATCAGTAAGAAGAACTTAATAATCATAGTCTTGCATGTTTATAAAAGTTATAAACAAAACATATGCCAAATGATTTGAATTTTTTCCATAAAGGAGTCACTCATTTAAGATTTCACTTGACTCTGCATACCTAATAAGGCACTAGTCTCTGCTTTCATTACTTAGTTTCATTCATATTTTTTACATCTGTTAACTGAACATATTAGGATTTAGTCTTGAATATTGTTATACAATTTATACCAAATTTAGTTTTATTTGTCCACCTCCATCTACCATTGTGGGCAATGCACTTGAAATAAATAACCATAAAGCCAAGTCTGCTTCACTCATTTAGGTTCACCCGCCTAGGTCCAACAAGACCTGAAGAGTAGAAGGTTTAAATAATTCAACCTTGTCTATTACCCTAAAATGTATCAAGAGATTGGAAGCCTCTTGAGGTACCCATACCTGCGTTTTTGAGAGCTAACAAATTGGTGACTCTGCTGGGGACTTGACTTAGAATCTACACCTTAATCATAGAGTCATAAATCCTAAATAGACTCCGCTGGGAATAACAAGTAACAATCTTTTCTCACTTTTAAGAAAGTGAAGTGCGACTCTGATAAAAAAATTGCAACATGAATGGAACAAGATCTCAATATAGGGGAGGTGATACTGTGGCTCTTGCTGGCAGCAATAAGTGGACATACAAAGATGATAGGGTTGATAAGGGTAAAAGGATAAGTGAAGACATGTGCATGACGAATAAAGAAAAATCATCAATACCACATGGTGAAACATATGACCTTTATGATACATGGAGAGATAATTGAAGTGCAGAGCCTTGTACCCCGGAAGATCAAAGAAATCCTTTTTACAATCCTCAGAAACAAGCTGAGTTTAGAGCTAAACTCGAGGTTGAACGAATCATAATTCAACATGAATATGATAAAAAATGGAAGGCAATCAGAATGGACCCACTGATCATGAAACTCCTCGAGAAGATTATGAATCTTTAACTTATGAAGAAGTAAAAGAATGGTTTGAATTTCAAAGAAAGGAAAGAGAAGAACAAGAGAAAGCCTAGATGCTACAAGCAATGAGAGAATTCAAATTGCAGAAAGCTCAGAACATTAGTCATATAGCTGGTTGCCCCCCAAAGTATATACCACCTCATAAACAGGGTAATCATGGTGCAGGGCCTTCTGAGCCACCAAGGGTCCCTCATCATCAAGTAGGGAATCAATACAGACAACCAAATCATCCGCCTCATATTCCCACACAATATACAAATGTTCATCTACCTCCTGGTTAGAATTATATGCGACATCATAATACATAATATAATAACCTAATGTACCAGTACCCACCTAACCCTCCCCCTCATCAGTATACCACCATGATCAAACAATTTGATTTGGCAGGATTTAAATTATACCCTTATCCCATGGATGGCAATTGGAGAGGCCTGGTGCCTAAGTTTACAGGGAGTAGTGCAATTTCTGCTAAGGATCATTTAAGGAGTTTCAATGCCTTCATTCAAGATTTGGATGTACCTTATGAAGATTTACATATGAGGTTATTCATGATGTCACTTACTAAAGAAGCCAAAGATTGGTTCAACAGCCTAACAACAACCTCTATTGATTCTCTCCAAATAGTTCAGGACTGATTCCTCAAGTAGTATGGGAATCAAAGTGCACCTGATGCTACTCTTCATGAATTGATGTGAATTCAGAAAAATTAGAATGACTCAATTTATGATTTCAACCTAAGATTCAATAAACTGCAGAATAAAATACCTCCTAGATCAAAATTGCCAGACTCTATGGCATTGAGTGTTTATTTGAATGCGTTCGATCCTAAAACAGGATATGAACTGAGAAACAAATTCCCAAGAGACTTGGCTGAAGCTCAGAAGACAACATTAACAATTGAAAACAATAGGACGGCTACTGGGATAATTGATAAAAGAGACAATCATAGGGCTCCCCAACAAACCAATAATTATCAATACAAATAGGAGAACACATACAGGAATGAAAGACCGAGGTTACATGACATGCCTTATAACACAAACTGGAAAGATGGAAAACTTATAACAAATAGGCCTAGAAAAAAAGAAACTCTTGATCCATTGAGAAAGAAGGGAACCTATATGGTAAATAACAATTATTTCTATGAAGTCTGTGATAAGCCACATTCCCTAGATTATTGTGTTGTAGCCCAAAGAATGCAAGAGGAAGGAATGTTGATGGGAAACAATGGAGAAGATCACACCATGTATTTGACTTCAAACACTTTTCACAATGTGGAGGAGAGGTACTCATCTTTAGAGGATGAAGGTTATGAGTATGATGTTTCAAAGCAGAAATACAATGTCCACATGGTTGAGTAGCAGATCCTTTCTGACTCTGAAGAAGATTATATAGAGCAAAATTCTATTGAAACACCTACTCAATGTAGTATGAGGAAGCTTACTAAGGAAGAGATAGAGAGATTAATTGTTGCTGCATTTGAAGAAGAAAAAAGTAAATACTGGTTGAGAAATAGGACAGTAAATGAGAAGTAAGGTGCTCCCAGGGGAATCTTTATGAAAGAACAAAAGGTGACACAAGGAATTGTGAAAAAGGCAGAAAATAAACAACATGATGAAAGTAAACAAAAGCCTTTCCAAAAGGAGGAAGTGAAGGAATTACACAAAGAAATGCAAAATCCTGATTAGTCAAGTAAAGGAGAAAAGGAAGAAAACAAAGGAGAAACATCAAAGCAAAATAAAATTGTTAAAGTGGAGGGTTCTTCTTTTGACTTCACTTAGGCTTTATCTCAGGTAAAGATTTCTGATCCACTACTTGAGATGATGAAAATTAAGGAATACAAAGACAATTCTTTCCAATTAATAACAAATGGGAAGGAAAGACATATGAATTCATAAAGTAAGATGGCCACTAAAAATAAGCAAGAGAAAGTGAATATCCCAGAAGTATGCCTTAGTAATGCATTATTGAGTCCTCCACAGGTTGATCCTTTTTTCACTACCTTACTCATAAACAACAAATTGCTGAGGAATTGCATGATAGACTCTGAAGCTCCCATAAATATTATGCTAGTAGGAGTTATGAAACAACTTGGCATGTGGGTGGATACAAATGGAGGCAAGTGCTATGCAATGGATAACCGACCTATTCCTGTGGTGGGTATAATGAGGGATGTTGAAGTCAAGCTTGCTGCTTATCCTCAGGTGGCCTATAACATTGATATAACAGTAATTGACACCCCTCTTTAGTTTGGGATGCTTCTATCAAGGAAATGGACGGTAGCAGTTGGTGGAAATGTCCAGTTTGATCTGTCTTATGCAACAATTCCGGTAAATGGTCAGGAAGTGAAGTTATACAGGGAGCCAAGGATGAATTAGGTTGTTGAATGTGTACCACAAGATCAAATCAATTATTTTTGTGATGTTGATCTTGGAAGTTTTAAGATAGAATCAGCCCAGCCAGAATTAGTCAATACCGACCCAATTGAAAAGCATGTAGCACAAAACTACAATGAAGTGTGGAAAATGTATTTTGATGGAGCATGCAGCCAAGAAGGTAATGGAGCTGGGATTGTGTTTGCTTCACCTGAAGGTATTACATTTAAGTATTCATTCCTGTTAACATTTGAATGTACAAACAATGTGGTGGAATATGAAGCTTTATTGATAGGTTTGAACATAGCTATGAAACATAAAATCAAGTTGTTGGTTGTTCTAGGGGATTCTGAGTTGGTTGTTTCACAAGTTAAGTCCAAATATGCAGCAAAACATAAAATATTGAAACAATACAGGAATGTTGTATGGGACAAAATTGAGTTGTTTGATGCATTCTCAATTGAGTAGATTGAGAGGTCAAAGAACATAATGGCAGATTTTTTAGCAAATGTGGCACTGAAAAGAGATGACATTACATTGGCTAGAGTATCACAAATTGAGTTCAAGACAAGGCCTGCAATCCCTGATAACATATATAGTTGGCAGGTCTTTAATGATGATAATGACCTTTTGAAATTCCTCCACTGTATAGACCAATATGAAGCCCAAGAAATTGATTTCAATGCCTTTCTTGAAGAAGTGAATGGGAAGCAAATAGTATTTGAGAGGGAGATCTTACAACTTAAAAAAAAAAGCTTCCTAAAGGATTAGTGGCATTGGAGAGGGTGTATGATGGAAATGATCAGTCTCTCATGAAGCAAACACTAGTTAAAAGGGAAGATATTGAAGAGATTAACTTGGGAACTGAAATTGCACCAAGAAAGGTGTACATAAGGAAGAAAATAAGCCCTACAATTAGAAGAATGAGAAAATATAAACATGTGTTTGCTTGGTCTTATGAAGATTTAAAATCATATAGGGAAGATTTGTTTCAACATGAAATACCATTGAAGCCAGATGCTAAGCCATTCAGACAAAAGAAAAGACCCATAAATCCAACATTGGAGCCTAAGATGCAAGAAGAATTGGAAAAGCTCAAAGATGGGGGAATCATTAAACCAATCAGGCATTCAACGTGGGTCTCAAACTTGGTCCCTGTGAGAAAGAAAAATGGAGATATTAGGCTATGTGTAGATTTCAGAAATCTAAGCATGGCATCCCTCAAAGATAATTATCCTCTACCCAATATGGAGGATATATTGCATAAGGTAACAAGGTGTGAACTGTTATCTATAATGGATGGGTTTTCAGGGTATAACCAGGTCAAGGTCAAAGATTCTAAGCAATATAAGACAAAATTTACAACTCCTTGGGGGACATATGTTTATCTGAGAATTCCATTTGGTCTCTCCAATGCAGGAGCAACCTTTCAAAGAGCTATGGATGTGGCATTTGTAGATTTGATCAATGTTATCATGGTGGTGTATCAGGATGACTTGACTGCTTATTCAAAGAAGGTTGAAGATCATGTTCAACATCTGGAAAAAGTATTTATTAAAGCCTTAGAGTATGGTATCAGCTTGAACCCTAAGAAGTGTCATTTTGTAGTCATAGAAGGTAAGCTCTTAGGACGTATTGTTTCAAAAGAAGGGATTAAGATAGATCCTGAGAGGGTTGAGGCCATTGATAAATTCCATCCCTAAAACTGTCAGGGCTATCCAATCATTCTTTGGACATATTAATTTTTCTTAGGAGATTTGTTTCTAACTTTGCTTAGATCATCAAACCCATATCAAAAATGTTGAAGAAAGGACAAGAGGTTGAGTGGATTGTAGAAGCCTTGGAAGCTTTTGTATCCATCAAACGGGCCATCAAGGAAGCTCCTGTCCTTAAATCTTCAGATTTCGCAAAACCTTTTTAGATATTTTCTTTCACCTCAATGCACACTATTGCTACTGTTATGTTACAGAAGAATAAGAATGGTTATGAACAACTTGTGTCATTTTTCAGTATGTCATTACAGGGTCTGAATTAAAGTATGACATAATGGAAAAGCAGGCTTTTGCATTAGTGAAAGCTATAAAAGCTTTCAGACCATATCTTGTTGGAGCAAAGGTGGTTTCTTACGTCCCTCATGCAGCTGTCAAAGATATTCTGACACAGTTTGAAGTAACAGGAAAAAGATGCAGATGGATTAACAAAATCCAAGAGTTTGACATGGAGATACAAATTACTAAACTGGTAAGAGGTTAGGGCTTGGCTAAGTTGATGGAAGAAGCAAATATTGAAGCAAATAAAATTTGCAATGTAGAAGAAGAAACTGCAATTGCGAGCATTGAGCATACTCCATGGTATGCATATATCATGCATTACCTTAAATACATGAAGTGTCTAGGGGAATTGAGTGACAACCAAAAAAGAACTTTGAAGTTGCATGCATCTAAATATGTCTTCATGGATGGAGATCTATTTTGGAAGAATAGGGATGGTATACTATTGTTATTTCTGGATGAATCATAAGCCAGTCATGTCTTAAGTGAAATGCATGAAGGGGTTTGCGGAGGACATTACTCAACAAAGACAACTGCACATAAAATTCTCAGGGTAGGTTATTATTGGCCAAAGGTTTTTAATGACTCTTTTACATATGTAATAAAATGTGAGGCCTACCAGAAATTATCTAGAAAATTGAAGTATCAGGGAGCTTTGCCACTTTGACCCTTGCAGGTTGATGCCCCTTTTCATCAATGGGGAATTGATTTCATTGGAGAGATACAAGAAAAATCGAGTGGAGGACATAGATGGATACTGGTGGCCACTAATTATTTTACCAAATGGGTAGAAGCAATCCCAACTAAACAAGCTACAAGTAAAGTTGTAACAAATTTTTTGATGGATAACATCATTACCAGGTTTGGTACACCACTAAGGTTGATCACGGACAATGGGATGTGTTTCAGATCAGATGAATTCAGAAAATTTTGTAGCACATATGGTATTACCATTTCTTATGCAGCCCCTTACCATCCATAGGCTAATGGTCAAGTAGAATCTAGCAATAAGAGTCTTCTGAATATTATAAGGAGGATGTTAGGTAAGAACAAGAAAGCTTGGGATTCAAAATTAAAACTAGCTGTTTGGGCTGATAGGATTACAGTAAAAAAGGAAATTGGAAAATCTCCATTTGAATTAGTGTATGGAACAAAAACCAGGATGCCTTTGCAGAATTTGTTACCAGTCTACAAGTTTGTCCTTCAGGAAGATTTGGATATTCCAGAACCTATTGAGGAAAGAATGGAGCAACTAGCTAAAATTGATGAAATAAGTAGAGTTTCCCAAAACCAAAACATGAAGTTACAGACACAAATGAAGTATCTATTTGATAAAAAGGAAAAGGATACGAAATTTGGAGAAAGTGATTTGGTATTGATGTGGAACAAAGAGTTCCAGGATAAGGGCAAGCATGGGAAGTTTGAAGCCTTGTGGCTGGGACCTTTTGTGGTTAGTGGAAAGAAAGGTGAAGATTCAGACTATCTACAAAATATGGCTGGTGAAGATCAGGAATTGCCTGGACATGGGAAATTTCTGAAGCATTTCTTCTCTTGAACAATACAAAGGATTAAGGGTTTCCAGTGCATGGATAATCCTCTCAAAATTCTATCTTCCATGCACAGTAGTTTAGGAAATAAAAGGAATAGGACTTGCTAGTACATGGACAATCCTAATTTTCCTTCTTTCAAAATAATTTTTTCCATGTACAGTAGTGTAGGGTTAGTTTCATTTCCATTCATTCCATCTTGCTCACATAATCCATCACCTTGAGTTTGGTCTACTCACCCAGAAATCTGGATCCTTTCAATGATCTCACAATCATTCATCCCCAAACGGAGCCACTGTTAGAACTGTGAAAATTTCACAATCAATTACATTCATGAGTTGCCAAATTGAGTCCTTATCATAAGCATAAAATTCCCTCTTCATAACGTCTTCCTTATATTTTTTCATATGATTCATTTGAATCCATCTAGTCCTTGATATTTCATTATATTACCCATATTGGCAAGACAGGGTGAAGGTCTCTCTGACCTATATTTTTCACTAATGTATACTTGTTGTAGATTATCGGTGGACACATCTATTGTTTCGGCGACAAAAAATTCATATTAGCAAGAGAATTATTATCGGTGTGTGTCATAACGAACTCATATGTGTCTCACCGAGTAGCGCATGGAGTGATGTATCGGCCAAACAAAAGGTTATTAGAGTGATGTCTTACCGAAAGTGTTGGGTCTTGCCAACAAGGCACAAAGGGGTTTCATCAAAAAGCTATTGGGAGGAAGTCACGTAGTCTTGTTGACTCAAAAGTCACACCAATAGAGATATGCATCGGCAAGAAAAGAAGTATTCGGAGTGAGTTCTGTCGAAAGTGAAAGTTACACCGATGAAGTACTTCGGGGAGAGTCTCACCGAGTGGAACATATTGGAGAAAAGGGTTAAACGATACAATTGATGTCGGTGTGAGTCTTTTCAAACTTTCAAAGTCATGCTGAGGTGTGATTTCATCAGTGAGAGTGTGTTTATGTCTCAACAAATAGAAAGTTACTACAGGGTGCATATCTGTAAGACACAATGAACTCTATGAAACATCTCCCTAACTCAAAATTGTCACATTGATATGAAAAACTGAAGTGGTAGTCATCGGTATGATTCTAAATGTTGATGAGACCATAGGATGTCTTGGAAAAAGGTTTAATGAATGTTGCAAAAAATATTTCACCTCAGATTTGAAAATATCTCACCAACAAGACATTTGATGCGACAATATATATTTCAAATAAGTTTTCATTCATGCTTCAGCTGACACATTAATGGAATGATGGATATAATAGGGAAAATTCAATCGAATGCATTAGTGTTGAATTGATAGCAGAGGAATCATCAGTGCGAATAGAGAATTGGGACATCTTTCAGCTTGAGGAGCTCGAGCAGTATACTATAAGTAATTGCATCTTACCCTTCCAATTTTTTAACTTTTGTAATCTTGAAGAATGGAGTCCCTTGGTTTTGGAAAAGTTAAAAGTAGAAAACTTGGTGAGAGTAGTCAAACAAAGGGGAAGAAATAGAAAATAGAGGGGGAACATGAGGGCACAGAAAGAACATTGAATCAGGACCTCATTGACCAATTGCCTGGCTCTGGGCCAAAAGGCAGAAGGTCTGCACAACTTCGGGCAGAACTAGACAAGCTAGATGATAAATACAAGTTTATTGGAGACGTTTGGACTCAAATAAGGGGATATGAATTGTTCAATTTCCATTATCATAGAAGAAACCATTTTGAATCAGTTTGCAATCCATGGAAGCTGAATGTTGGAAAACTAGTGTGCCCTAGCATATTTGTAAATGCAGAATTAGTAAAATTGCTAGCTAATCACTATGACCCAAAACACAAAGCTATTTGTGACCCATCTGGAAAGCCACAAATACATTTGTCAAAGGAAGCAATAGGTGAGGTTTTCAAATTGGAGGGGTTCTGCAACGAGGAGAAAATATATGAAGAATTGGAGAAGGAATTCTCAAGAATGGATACAATTTATAAGGGTTGGAGGCTACCAATTCATAGGGTTAAACAAGGTAGCAAACCAGTTCCTTTGCAGGATAGTGAGGGCCCCCCTTATCATGTGGATTTTTTTGAACCCTACATGAAATACACCTAATTCTCAATCTTTCAGGTATCGTGAATGGATGCCCCAGAATATATGTCAATTGTGCCTATGATTATCACTGCAGACATCTAGTATCACAATTCTAGGCCTTTTGACTATGCCTCATACATTTTTAAGGGGCTTGATTTAGGATTGATGGCTATCAAAGGTGGATCTTCTACCTTTCATCTCAGGTATTATTCATTTCCAATACATCTGGTACTCTACTTTGGACAAGAGTTGGGAGTATGGCCTTCAGAGATGAGAATATCCCAGTTTAATAAAGATGGTGAAACATTACTAGCTCAATTGTGGACTATTGTTTGGGATAGCAGGTTTACCAATGCTAGTTTCATTCATTTTGAAGAATATTTTGTAAAAACATTTTATAGACTGTACCATTATCCTTGTAATTATTCATTATTTGATGAGATAAAGAGATTTCTTAGGCCAAAATATTTCACTGGGCCAATTGATCATAATTGGGGAGATTGGTATTGCTTGGAGGGAGCTACCATGATCAGAGTTTATGGGTTTGAGGATGCCCCTTTTATTTTACCAAAAACAGTTCCAAACAGAGTTGCATATTTGGAGATTGTCAGACAAATGGATTACTGTAGTGTTATGAATTTTAGCTCTTTTGCGAAGTAGGCCTTTATGCCTAGTACATTGTGCTTTGGTGATTTCACTGTGTTGGCTAAGGAAGGATACAATTTGATCCTTGATAAATTGCTGCATTATAACGTGAAGAGAGGACCACTCAAGAAAAACTTTGATCTAGAGGGATATATTAATTCTGCTAAAATGAAGATAAACTTTGGAGGGTATCATCATGTACCCTATCCCTTTGATGATATGATCCAGAATTTGAATGAAGATGAAGTAGAGATAGTGGTTGAAAGGTATAATCGAGGATTACAGGATGTTGATTTGTTGTCTTCTTGAGAAGAGGAGACACCTAAAGATAATGTGCCACAAGGAAAACCAGAGAAGGTGTCCAGATTGAGGACTCAACATTATGTTTGCCCAACCAGGGAGTTGAGCGTTGAAGAGAGTGGTGAAGGAGATGCAAGGCATATTGAATATAGATCATTTATTTTAGATGATGAGTTTATAAATTCCCTAGAATTCAAAGAATTTTTGTATAAGCAAAAGGGAAAGGAAATAAGAGAAAATGTTGATGATGTCACTACAGGAAATGAAGAACAATTGCTGAATCAATTGAGAAAGTGTGTGGATGATGAGATGAAAGGTATGACCCCTGAAAAGGGGAGGAAAATGTTGGAGAATGTTGGTGTCATGATCTTTCCTAGACTTCACCTTAATTCTGCACTGGTCTTTGATATTTTCTTGAAGGACAATAATGCTACACACAAGCTTGATAAAGAAAAAGTGACAGAAGTGTATGCAGGATCCAAGTACAATGCTGATGAAGGATCATTGATGATTTGGGCCCTGTACCCACCCCACAAGAAATCAGTTGTTATTGACATAGAGAAGGCATTTGGGCATGTCATGAACCTAAAGGTTGGAGAGGCTGATGCTGTGGCTACTGCAGAAATTGGAGTAAATATTACAAAATTGAACAAAGCACAGATTCAGATGTTGATAAAGGAAAGGGAAATACACAAGCTAAATAATGAAAGAGTGCTGAGAGAAAATGGCAGATTAAAGGATTTAGTTGGTGTTACTATGAAAACATCGAGGATGCTTACTCAAGGCGAAAGTTCTTAGTCAAAGGATCATTGGGAGGGAACAAGTACATATTCCCAAGGAAAATATGATGCACTTGTGGCAATAATCAAGAAGAGGCAGGATGGTTTAGTGTCTTGTTTAATTAAGCTCTGGGGAAAATATTGCCATACACTTGCTGCATTAAAAGAGTATGAAAGGATGAATGAACGAATTATGTAGAAGTTTCAGGAAGTGAGCTAGAGAGATGCTGCTAATAGTGTAGCAATTGAAAATGCTAATCATTTTATGAATAGGCATCGAAATTTCCATGATGAGTTGTAGGGAGATGCGCAGGGATTGATATATGCAGCCATGAAAACATCAATCACACTCTCTGATGATAGAGGGAAATTGAAAGAATCTGCTAGATGGAAAAGTGAGAATGAATCAATGCTGCGTGAAATTCTGAAGGTTTCCACTGCTGAAGGAACGCTGTTAGATGAGGCGAGCGGGCATAATGTAAAAATGATTAAGATGGAGATTTCAATCTAGAATGCAATTGGAGATGCAGATACACATGAGCATCGAGATTACTTGGATCATCTAAGTAAGACTCATTTGTGGCTAAACAAAGCTTAATCATTTTTTAATCTATTTGTTATGTAAACTTATAACATTTTTGAAAGGACACGTCCTTTTGTGTTGATGTATAAATATCTATTTTGGAAATGAAATAAAGATAAGTAGAATAGGATAGGAGATAGATAGCAGAATACAGTAGAACACCATGTTTCACAAATTTGAGACTATGATGCATGTTTTGAAATTATGGAAATATCAATGAGAATCATTTAATGTGTTGGCATATTTTTGGTGTCAATTGTTTGTTGTGCTCATTGAAAGTATTATTCAAGTTGTCTCCAAGATTGATTATTTTTGGTTATTTAAATTGACATAACAATTTTATGTTCAGTTTATGAGTGTACATTTGTTGTATTTGTGTGATTGGTTGATCGGTTCTTTCTAGGAAAGACTAAATCCTTTAAATTAATCACAGTAATAAGGGAAACTCATCTGGATCAATAAGAAGAACTTAATAATCATATTCTTGCATGTTTATACAAGTTATAAACAAAACATATGCCAAACAATTTGAATGTTCTCTAGAAAGAAGTCACTCATTTAAGATTTCATTTGACTCTGCATACCCAATAAGGCACTAGTCTCTGCTTTCATTACTTAGTTTCATTCATATTTTTTACATCTGTTAACTGAACATATTAGGATTTAGTCTTGAATATTGCTATACAATTTATACCAAATTTAGTTTTATTTGTCCACCTCCATCTACCATTGTGGGCAATGCACTTCGAAGAAATAAGCATAAAGCCAAGTTTGCTTCACTCATTTAGGTTCACCCGCCTAGGTCCAACAACACCCAAAGAGTAGAAGGTTTAAATCATTCAACCTTTTCTATTACCCTAAAACGTATCAAGATATTGGAAGCCTCTTGAGGTACCCATACCTGTGTTTTTGAGAGCTAACAATTTCAACTTCATGAAGCAAAAGCAAATTGCCACCTTGTTTCACATGAAATAATGAGTTAGATGCTAGCATGGTGCACGGACATCCATGCAATGTGCTAGTGTCCCCACACTTTCGTGAGTTCAAAATAAGGAATCTTGGAATCCTTAACCCATGAGATGTGTCTCTGTGGTAGAATTTTGAGAGTAAGGACTCTTATTGCCCATGGAGTTGAACATAACCTTTCTTTTCACTCTCATTCTATTTCATTCTAACATTCTCTCACTCAAAATTTCTTCTCTTGCTCTTATCTTTTTCATCTCATTCTTACAAAAAATATTTTCTAGATTGATGTCTCTCCAACAACCAAAGCTCTCTTGCAAGGGCTAAACATTGTGTCTATCAAGCCAAGAGGGATCCATGAACTATTGGTAACTCTCTCTTGGTTCTTGTATATTTGCTAGCATATTATCTATTGTGCCTTTATCTCATGATATGGGTGTCCCCCTTGAGCAAGGTTTTATTTTATCACTTTGTGTCTTTATTTCGTGATATGGGTTCTCCAAAGCAAGGGTTTTCTCTTATCACTCATGTATCTACTTTACTTTGTGCCGATTATTATCTCTATCTATTTTTTGGTCCATGGAGGTGGGAACACCAAAATAGGGGTTTTATTGTGGCAAGCCCAAAAACCACCCCAACATTTTTCCTCAAATACCTTGTGTTCAAATTGATCATGCAAAGCATTACATGAGACTTCAAAGTATAGGAAATCTTGTAAGTTGGATCTTTTCTTCTCTTTTCATTTATCAATACTTTCTACTTTCTATCAAATTAATAGTTTAAATAGACCACAAATCTGGAATAGTTAGTAGAGCCTTTGAGGTTTTTTCTAAACATTTAGTGCTCTACCCGTATAGGATGCCAACATGCCTCTAGGACTTCATCACATCGCATTTACGTCCCACTCCCACACTGCCATCCTCTGGCCGAGAGATTCTCCTTCTATCGCATTAATCTCAATGATCTTCTCTATTGGTTCCTAAAGCTATCTGTCTGTCTGCTACCATTTTTCAAACTCTACTTTTGATCTACTTCTTGTAATCTTTTTCATCTTATTCAACACATTAGGTAGTCTGAGGTAGTTTAGGTAAGTTTATTCCCTAGGACTCTCTTGGTAACTAAGAGAATCATGAGTAGTGAATCCCCCTTCTCTACATTTTTGGTGAACCTGACGTGAACCATGCCAGATCTTTTTTTGCAATGTTTTAATGTTTACAATAATGCTTTTTTTAAGGAAAATTTTGATATGTTAGAGAATGCCCTGGATGATTTCTTAGAGGTATCTTCTCCTATTTGTAGATCTTGAACAAACATCTTCATCACAATTGTCTACTTCCTCTTTGCAAATCGAGGAGTCTATGAATGTAGTGATTGCTTGTGTGGCCCCTCAAAGGCCTAAGAGACCCATCATTTACTTGACTCTAGCTAGCCCTTCTCCCAAGAGGATTCATTCTATTCACGGGTTCTAGTCTCTAATGACTCATCAAACCTTTACACAAGATTCTTAAAAGCTACAGATTCTTATAATTTCATACTACATATGTCTAATACTAAAGAAGTCAACAAAATTTAAATTAATCTACTTCTCAACCTACTTCTATTCTGACATCTTTACCACCTTTTCAACCAATTCCTCCTTCAACACCTAAACCCATTACCACACTTGGTGATTATGATCTTGTTGAGCAACTCCATGTTACTACAACTAAGATCTCATTGTTGGACTTACTTTATTTTGCATCGATCTATCAAGGTATGCTTCAAGAAGCCTTGTAAAATATCCTCTTGCTTGCTTCTACTAGGCTAGTAGATGTTAATGTGTTGATGGCACATATTCATGTGGATTTTCCCAATATTACATTCTATCTACAAGAACTCCCACCCCCAGATGTGCAGAAGCAAGCAAACCCTTTGATAGTTATAGTAAACATTAATAACATTGGTATTAGATGTGCTCTTATTGACACCAGTTTGGATCTCAACATATGTGGCATAGATTTATTACCTAATATTAAAATTGACTCTTCTTCTTTAGTTGCTTCTTCTTTGTACATTCGTGGATTTGATAATGTTGGTCATCAAGCCCTAGGCATGATAATCTTTCCTTCGAGGCTAGAACTTGTTATCATACCCACTTTGGTATATGTGATTCCCGGTCCTTTTCCTTACAAAATTATTTTAGGAAGACCTTGGATTCACACTTTGGGGGCTGTAATCTCTACCTTACATCATTGCATAAATTTTTTTCTTACAACAAAGTTATTATAAATAGGGTTGACCTTGAGGTTGTACACCTTTGTGAGTTGGAAACTGTTGGTCAGGCCTCAATTGTTTCCACTCTTAATAATTGTATTCCATCATTATCTTCTGATGTGCTGGAATGCTTTTCAATGGTGACCACCTTGAAGGCTACACCTAAGACGAATACCCCTAAAGAAGAAGAATCCAAAGTAAAGAATCCAAAGTATTTCCCTTCCACTTCTTTTTCTAAATCAAATAAATGTCTTGGTGATGATTGGGGGTCCTTGGATTTCTTTGATTTCTTCATCAGAGAATATAAAGTCGACCCTATCCACCTTGAACTTCTAATAGTCTCATACACCTTTGTTAAGAATGCTAATCGTCTTCCTATTAGGAAGAAAAATTGGGATCCTATCAAGGAAAATATTTCTCTCTCGCTAAGGAAGATAATCACGCTTCTATTGAGGAAACTAATGTTTGTAATCCTATCAAGAAGAATGATTGTGATCATGTGGACACATTTGACACCAATTGGTGGAATGACACTCTGTATGTGGATCCACCTTCTTCTCAGGCTTTGCAAATGTGTTACGACCATGGATATGAACTTGCGTTTAAGTATGGTTATGGGTGTAAAGGCCTTGGGCGTATCAAAAAAGGAATTCAAGTCCCTATCCAAATTAGGCCTCGCAAGCACAACTTGGGGCTAGGTTGCTCCCTTGAATAGTCTATTCAAAAAACGTGGTGGAGAGTTAACATGATTTCCATTGAGCCTCTTGATCTAGTTCATCTTGAACTAATTGAGAGTAAAGTAGAAACTGAAGAAGTTTCCCTAGATGTTTTCTCTTCAGAGGAAGCATTGAAATAATTCTTTAGTGTCTATTTTCATCTACCTCTTTTCACCATAAACGATGATTCTCGTATCACTTGTATAAAAAAGAATACTTTAAAGAATTCATTTTGAGTGTGTATGAGGAGGCTCCTATATCTAATGCGGATTATGATGTTCTTATTCCTCATCCTAAAGACCATAATTATCTCCTCAAAGAGGATACTACTGAATTTTTCATGAATCCTAAGTCTTTTGAAAAGGTGATCAAGATAGGAAAGTGCCTTTCTTTAGAAGAATCTAAGCAACATGTTGACTTATTACATTATCACCTTGATATTTTTTCTTGGTCTTATGGGGACATGCCCAGTATCAATGAGTCTATGGTGGTTCACAATATCATCCTAGGTCTTGACACCAAGCTTGTTAAAAAAAAATCTGAAAGATGAATCCTAAGGTTATGTTGTTGGTTAAGACTGAGATAGAGAAGCTATTAAAAATAGGCTTTATCTGTACTATCGATTACTCACCTTGGCTATAGAATATCATTGTTGTTATCAAGTTGATGGCCATATTTTCATTTGCATTTACTTTCATGATTTTAATAAGGCCTCTCTTAAAGATGATTTTCAGTTGCGTAATATTGATATGATTGTATACTCGACTATAGACCATGCCTTGTTGTCCTTCATGGATGGATTCTCAGGCTATAATCAAATTTTTATTAACCCAGAAGATCAGTATAATACAACCTTTATTATCCCATGGGGTACTTTTTGTTATGTGGTCATTTCGTTTGGGTTAAAGAATGCAGGTGCAAATTACCAATAGGAAATGACCTTAATATTTCATGATTTCATTCACAAAATTTTAGAAGACTACCTGAGCATAGTTTACAGCTCTACCAATTGATGATCCCTCTATCTAGTGAGGGTGGTGATGTTCACAATCATCTACATTACCTCTAGCTATGCCTCCTCATAGGTTGTCCTAAGAACTACCATAGGCTCAAAAGGTTGGGCATGTAGCCTCATTGATGCAGACTTGTAGGCATCCAAGACATTCCCTTGGACTCATATAGTTGGGGCCACCTCTGTAATACACCACACAATGAATGCAATACACTATTTTTTTCCCACTGCAACTGCAAAATAGAAGACCCATTAGTACCGAATGATATATCAAAACATGTATACATATATAAAAATGAGATGAAACTAGAAGTATTGAAAAATAAATAACATAACTCTTATACCGAGGTCCTCGACCTACCAGTGTGGGTCAAGGGAGGAGTGATGCTAGGACCTACACCTCTTACACCTCATGTGCCTACTACTATTGATGTTATGGTAAGGACAATGACTACTAGGGGTGGTGGTGGTGTTGCTGTAACTGGAACAATGCATGGAGGAGATGAGAGCCTTTGTCGCTACCTCGATCTCTATGCCACTACCTCTCCCTCTTGCTCATCACTTCCACCTTCGTATCCTCCTCCTACTAATGGTGTCTAGTCCTAGACATTGATGTCTCCCTTGGGGGAATCTACCAAGAAAAATAGAGAGGTACCATGCCACAACCACCAGGTCTTGAAATCGACGACCACCTCGACATCATCTATAGGTAGCATTGGAGGCTGATCCCTATCATCTGCCTGATCATCACTTAGAATGACATTGACTATGGTGGGATTCCAATGATTGCAAGGCCTAACCATGCTCCTAACTACTTATGTGTATGATGGGGGTGTCATAGGAATGGTCTATACAATGTTGAACTACCACATAACCTGTTGCTAATAATAATGCATAATCATAAAATCAATATCACCAATCAAAAATCATTCACATTGGATGTTACGTAGCTGCTAGTGGTTCACTACCCACCACATACCTATGTACGGTCAACATATAATCTAATTTGATCGCATGGTATCAAATTATAATTTCCAAAATTGGAGGTCTCCATCCCTCCACTAGCATACTAACTCATAAATATGTGCAATTGGTTTATGAAGGGCTATCCCCCAAGGATACCTAATAGGCTAGGTGCAAGTGATGTGAGTGAATTCCCACACTTGTAAAAGTAAGCACGTGGTGAGGCTCATGTACTCGTAGTGCATGAACCTACCTAGCTCCTGGTATAGGTTTATGAGCATGCTATGACCCCATGCGAAAAAAGTCGTTTACTCCTCTGTAGCCCTAATAGTGTGGAAAAGACCCTAGTGTAGGTGAGATCCCCATCCAAACATGGTCACCCACATGGAAACTATAATAACCATCACCCTCTGCACTAAAGGGATCACCATGTGACCATGCTTGAACCAAAAAATGTATATGTGGTCAGTGTCATCGCTAGGGTTTGGATGCCTTGTGCAGTACTATAGGCCCTTGAATCACTCTTAGGTCAAGTGTGTCTCATCTAATGCCACTTATCACCCAAAAATAGGGAGGTTGCTAATTCGGTAGATTCCCTCTAACATGACAATCATCTCCCTGTTGGGAGGTGGAAACTAGAGGTGGTTGAGTCCCACTGCTCTATTAATTCTACGAGCATGCAATCATGATAGAACATCTTACGCATGGTGTAGGCCCACCATAGAATTACCAATCATATATGTCCCTCCTCATCAGGGGACATGCATCATGAATGATCACGAAGCATCCTCAACATGTGTCAACCACCATGCTCCCACATCTCTAGGTAATCCTGTAAAATGAAAAAGATTCAAGTCAGATTCCTTTGCATCAAAATTTTCTAACTTCTACATCAAAATTTTTCTAAGTATGACCTCTAGGACATAGGTGCATCACACAGATGTCTGTGTGTTGCGTTGTCGTCCGAGGTCCACAATTAGAGTTTCTTGGATGGAAGTTCCCCTGGCATACCAATGTGGACAAAGGTCGCCAGTGCACTGAGTAGACGCCTTCATGTCGTCGAGATGCCTGTGCTACGAAAATTAAAAAATCTACTAAAATATGCTATAAAATGCATGAAGGGAGGTCATTCAGACTCACTTGATCAACCTCACCTCCCTGTGCTACTACTTAATGTAGGTGTTCGATCCTAGGTTCCTCAAAATCTTGTCTACAAGGCATTTTGCTGACTTTTCTCTCACAAAATTCAACAAATCGCTCACAATGAATAGTGCAAATGACCCTTCTTGGGGTCCACCTAGATATATGTAGGCCCCTTGTGGCCCATTTTTCTTGGAAATTATGGTCTTGTTATTTTCTTTCTTTTACCCCATATAGCTAGGGGTAAAAATAGGAGGGGGCATATAGTCACCTTTTCATCATATTTTTCTTCCAAACCACTAGATTTTTATTACGCATGCTTCTTGCCTTGGTAGTTTCTTTCAATTTTCAAGTGGACCTAAATTTGAGTTTTTTAGAATGAAACTTCACATCCGATGTTCTTTCTCATTGAGATTGATTGGTACCTTCCTACTTGACCTTTATGGCCTCTACAGTATCCTTTTTGGCACATAAATCTATTTTTAAAGTCTTCTCTAATGTTCCTTTTTTTTCTACTTTTGTGTAGCTAATTTTTCCCAAAGATCAACTCACTAAAGTGGGGGAAAAATTTAACGTCATAAAATTGCACCATGTGGCAATTTCACATTTGCATACTTGACACTTTCATTTATGGTACCTAGCTACATTTATGACAAGAACCATATGAGTCAGAATTTCATGATTTCAACTCTATAAGGATCAATGATGAAAAAATAATTTTCCACCTGTTTCTTGTGAAACAATGAGTTGGATGTCATTTTCCACCTTTTGTATCCATATCCTAGTTTCTGATACGATCTTGATCGCACTTGGGATGTGATCATTGAATGCCACTTCTACATAGATCCTCACATAGCTTCTAAAATCACCTTCTTTGATCTTGTCATTTGCCCTTATGTAGGATCATAGTCTATTTCCTATTTCTTCTAGGGTTTCGTGATCCAATTATTCTTGTGATAGGTTATACAACCTATAATGTCATAAAATTGCACCCCGTTGCAATTTCACATTTATGCATTTGACCCTTGCATTTATGGTGCCTAGCCGCATTTATGACAAGAACCTTATGAGTAAGAATTTCATGATTTCAACTCCTTAAGGACCAATGATGAAGAAAAAATAGTCCGCCCCTTGTTTATCATGAAATGATGAGTTAGATGCCTACATGGCATGAAAATGTCTACATGACACACTAGCGTCCTCGTACTTTCATGAGTCTAAAATGAGGAATCTTGGAATCCTTTACCTGGGACATGTGTCTCTATGGTAGAATTCTAAGAGTAGTGGCTCTTCCCACCCATGTTGGTTAACAAAATATTTCTTTTCACTCTCATTCCCATTCATTCTAACATTCTATCACTCGAACTTGCTTCTCTTTCTCTTCTCTTCTTCATCTTGTTCTTATAGTGGAGCTCTACTGGATTGAAGTATCTCCAATAGCCAAATCTCTCTTACAAGTGCTCAACATTGTGTCTATCAAGCCAAGAGGGAGCTATGGACTATTGGTAATGATCTCTTGATTCTTTTTTATTTGATAGCATATTATTTATTGTGTCTTTATCTCGTGATGCAAGTTCTCCCCCTTGAGTGGGGTTTTCTTTCATAACTTTGTGTCTTTATTTCATGATACAGGTTATCCTCCCAAGTGGGGTTTTCTCTTATCACTCATGTGTCTAATTTACTTTGTGCCTATTATTCTCTCTCTCTATCTAGGATTTTGTGGAGGTGGGAACACCAAAACTAGGGTTTAACTATATAAAGCCCTAAAATTTCCCCATCTTTTTTCCTCATTTGACTTGTGTGCAGATTGATCATGTGGAGCATTGCGAGAGGATTCAAAGCACTGGATCTCTTATAAGTTAGTTCTTCACCTCCCTTGTCATTTATCAATACTTCCTACCTTCTATCAAATTAATAGTATAAATAAACTTCAAATCTAGAATGGTTACTAGATCCTTTGAGGTTCTATTTGAAGGTTTAGTGCTCTATTCGTAAAGGACACCAACGCGCCTCTAGGAATTTAGCACACCACATTGATGCCCCACTCCTGAACTTTCATCCTCTACCTGAGATCTTCTCTTTCTATCTTAGTAATCTTAGTGATCTACTCTTTCAATCCCAAAAGTTGTCTATCTATCTGTTACCACTTCTAAAACTATACTTCCGATCTACTTCTTGCAATCTCTTTCATCTTATTCAACTCATTAGGTAGTCTGAGGTAGTTTAGGGAAATTCATTCCTTGGGACTCTCTTGGTAACTAAGATACTCATGAGTAGTGAATCCCCTTTCTCTACACAACCTTATCTATTATGGGACCTTTTCCTCTTCTTGTCTTAAGGGGGTTAAAATTTGGCTCCTAGTCCTTGATAAAATATCTTGACCCATCCATTAGATAAGGGCCTCCCTTTAGGATGTATTTTTTCCCCTATTTGTGGCATTGAATCATAAAAAATCCTCTTGGGAATACTTTCAGGTAATTTCCTTTCCCCACTACTTGTGGCATTAGTACAAAATTTTTCCCTTCGATGGCTAGTCTCCTCCCATTTTAAGATTTTTTTCTCTTAATCTAGCTATCCTATTTTTCCGTGAAAAATACTTTAAGATAAAGGCAATACACTTATTTAGAGGTCTGATGTTGAGGGGGTTCACATGCATTCCTATTGATATATTCTACAAATTATGGTTTCAATTTTCACCTATCTCTCTCTTCCTTCCTCTGCCATCACATGCCACCCCACCTTGTCTAGTAGTTATTCCAACTCCACCATTGTTTCCTAGATCTTCACCCTCCTTGTCCCGTTTTCCATCTAGAATTTCCATACTTATGCTCCCTTTAGGTTCCTTCTTTGCTCAACTTGCCTCCTCTGTTGTAACCACATGCCATAGTTGATCACAAATCAATACATATATTATATTATTATTTTTTATTATTCTATTATTATTATTTTTGTTAATATATTATTATAATTTTATTAAAATATTATTATCTTATTATCCTATCTTATTTTATCTTCACTATTTTATTTTATTTTTATTATATTAATTTTTTTATCAATAAAAGTGGTTGTGAGGGGCCACACCCTTCTTTTAATTTAGAGAAATTTACATATGATATTCACTCTATGGATTGAGTTTGGTAATTCTACATAATTTTTATACAAAATGAAGCCCTAAAAAATAAAATGGATTCTCCACTTGTTGTCATGTAGCATGGCCTACAACTATTATTATCATACTTGAACACAAAAACCCTAGCATATTTCTATACTATTCCATGACATAAACTAGTGCTTACAAAAAAAAAGACACCATGATCTTACTTCTCTTCTTTTTCATTCTATTTCTAGTGTCGCGAGTGGGTTCAATAGAGTAAAGGACTAGTTGACGATGCCATCTACATTCTCCTATGCGAGGTTTTGATAAAATTAAGTCCCAATATTACTTGGTGTCAGCACAAATTTACATCCATCCCCCAACCTCAAATGAAAAATAGGACCCAAGAGGTATTTTGTGCATCTCCAATCCATGACCATACTCCTCCTTTAGGTGCTATCCCTAGCCCAAGCAAATCACATTGCATGACCTCTTTCAAACTTCATCTCTAGTGCGACCAAACCATGTGGGACATGATATTTTAGATAAATCTTATCTCTTCCCTTGTGTCCAAAATCATAGCCATAAATATGGAGGTGATATCAATGTTAACACGATATCGCCCAATTGCATTCATGAACACTTCCCTTGACACTAGCCTTTGTGCATGTAGAACTATTCCCGAATCAATTTTGAACACCGCCATCATTCTTCTCTCAAATACTTTCCCTAGAAAGGCCATTTTCCTTTTCTTTTCCTTCAAGAAAATTGTTGTATCCATTCTCACATAGAATGTTTTCAATTGACATTGCATACTAAATGCTTCCATCACTCCCTTTAAATCCATGGTGTAATTATTTCATTCTATGCTTGCATACCTCCTCCTACTTGCCTTAATTTTCCATCATGCTTTCTTGTCCTTTCCAACTTAACTAACTGCCTTTTAATTCTCCTTCGCAATTGATAAGATACAAAACTTAGGCCAAGCAACTACCAAATCTATTACCACTTCATTATTTTTCATTTCAATCATCTCTGTCCACCACCTCATTACCTTCCCTTTATACATGGACCAATTTAAAATCACCTAAACTTGTAATCAATTCCAAAATTTTCCACAACCATTTACTAAGCTTCTAATTTGGAGTTATATTTTTACGAATAACATTAATAATTTTTTGTGAGTCCTCTTCAAGGTGTATTTTCTTGAGATTCAAGCATTTTCCCATTTCTAGACCTAGGAAGGCACACACATTTTTTCCTCATTATTTGTTTCTTTCCCCTGTTTTTTTGTTGTTGCCACAAATACAAATTTTCCTTCTTGGTCTTCGATGACACATCCAACTCCATCATAATTGATTTTTATCAACCCTTCTTTTGGAGGGGTCCATTTTACTTATTTTCTTGGATGCAAACCAAATCAACCTACTTGATCCTATAAAAAAATTTTGTTATTATAATATTATTCTATTATTATTACCTTAGTTTCTTATCTTATCTTCTCTTTTTGATTTTATATACACAAACATTAAATTCTATTCTACCATTGATAAAGGTCATATAAATTTTATTATGTAAAATTATCCAATTGTTAACTCTTTAAATTTTCACCCCTACCAAGTTGTGGAAACTCAACAAATTTGGAGCAACATGGGAACACTCCTAGGCTGTGGTTCACCTAAGCTTGGAGTGGACCTCTAGATAAGGCTGGCTCCTAAATGGTGTCACCTAAACTATTCCTTGTTGGGAAAAGGGGAGAAAGAAACATGAAAAGAAAACTAAACCCCTATGGTGATGCACCTAATTTGATTTCTCAAACCTATACAACTGCTTTAACACACAATTGCATCAAAAACTCAACTTAGCTTAACACAACTCAGATATTTTAACATATCAATGCATAAGTGTTTTGTAAGGAGGCTTGGTTCACTTGTCACTTTGAAGGGAAAAGGTTTCCATGACTAAAATAACTATTGAATTAGTGCACAACTTACAACCTACAAAACATATGTTTCCTCTGCCTAAAGATGCTAAAAAATAGGAAAAAATTTAAGGAATTATCAAAATTCATAAGAACATTCATCAATCAAACATTGCACACTATTAAATAGTTTCTAAGAAGGTAAAACACTAAATTTCATTAATTAAAAGGTGTTACATACTACTGTACATGTTTGATATTGAGTCACAATACTATCTCCTACCTGAAAAAGCTCCAAGATAGGCTACAATCCATATAGAAAGAAAGAAAGAACTCCCAAAACCTTCAGTTTGAAGGTATCGAAGCAAACAAGATACCATGGCTATCTTGAAACCCTAGATAGGTGCTTTATATTCATACCCCTGATTGTGCCTACTTTGGAATACTCAAACTCATTGTTCCTCCTAAACACTAAAAGTGCAAAAGGTATTATTGTTTCTCACTTTCCTATTTCTAAACTGTAACACCTCAAAGCCTCCTTGACATACCTCTACGATCTTGGCAACTGTTGATTCCTCATGCATTCATTGACAAACCTTAATGTTGTTCTTAAGATCTTGATTTCATTATGCACTTAGAAATTTATGAGACTTCTTATTATTATGCATTAATATCCAAAAGTCACATATTGGTGTCCCTGTATCTCCTAATAACTATCCTCCAATTGTCATACTAGTCATTTCATTGTCTGCCATTGTTATGAGGTCTCATCATGGTTTTGCTCATGAAAAGAAGACTAGATTGTCCATTCTTATCAACTCCCCATCAATAAATGACTATTGTTTCCCTTTGAACAATGACTGTAAAATATGAGGTTGGATAAAGAGACTGCCTTTTAATGTTCCCTTGACCATGACACTTTGACCTCCCTTTGAACAATGACTGTCATGTCACTCTTCTATACTATTACCCCTTTGGTCATCAAGACATAACTATACCTTACTTTGTGGGCATTGACTATCACATCCACAATAGAAACATCATGTGGTATACTTCCCACAACTCTAGATTTTGATTATAGTAGAGGCATTCTTTAGAAACTTCTCAATGATTGATACAATCCTTTCAGGCATTTTCAAAACCATAAACATACATGTATCATCTCTAGAAGCAACATATAAAATGAAGAAAAACAAATCAACTATTGATTGAGAATGAACTATCCTTATCTAAAACATGGTTATTTCCTTGGGGAATCTTCAACAAGGCTTTGTGCTACCTAGATCTACCGACAGTATTAAGACTGTCAAAATGATTGCATTATTTTCTTTTGTACAACCCCATCATTTTCTTCACTATTTTCTACTAAAGCTTTGCATCATGAGATTATTGCCACTACATGGAGCCATTCAACTCACTGAGACAGTGACATCAATGTCACAATATTAGTAGCTTATATATTATTAACATGGAAATAGCATTGTCATATAGCTCTTGATCACCAAATGATTTCCATCCCATCTACCACCCAGAATCAATTAACCCTTAAAAAATTCTCCTTGTCCCTTGGAATTATCCTCTTATTCTTGACTATACCCTCCTCAAGATCCATCATCAAAATTTTTTTAGCATTCATACTGTCTTTTGATCTGCCCCATGAACATTGTGGCTGACTGTCACTACATTTTCCCGACAATCATCATGACACTGCCCTTGATGATGACTATCACCGCCTTTTCTTGTTTTGACTATTGCAACTCTAACTCAAAATGACTATCCATTGGTATTTCAAGGTCATTGTCATTTCATTTTGAACATCTTTCAGATATTTCATTATGCATTGCATTAGAACTATTAGAGTTGAAGATCACTACCTTGATTGTGAAAAATGTCAAGAGTCTCATTACACTCTACCATATGCTGATGACCACTACCATTATAAAATTGAGTTTCTTTGCATGGAATTAACAACCCTTGGCATGATTACCAATAAAACCTTCTCAAAGTTTACCATTACTTCTGATTTGTAAATGTTGATGCATTATCATTTGCAATAGGTTTAATGGTGTAAGACATATCCGTTTCAATCTTGCAGCTATTTATTGGATTGGAAATGACTATTGTGTTCTCAGAGTGTTGAATTCCTTGAATGCTTGATGTCCTTTTTCATAGATGCAGGTGATTTGATGATTCTATATGCAAAAATTCCCAGAACCATTGCTTGTTGAGAAACTTCACTTGGTTTCTCTTAATGTGGTTGCCACTTGTCCTTCCCTTGAAATGTTGACTCCATGAATGCCCACGTATATGTTTCATTGCTTGTCCAAAAGCTAGTTCTTTTCTGATCCCTATCTTGTTGTCTTATAATTGTGGTTGGAATGCCCCCTTCATGGCTCTTTAATACATCCATGATTGATGTCTCTTTCAAAATACATTGAAAAGGTCGCATTGGATTTTGCTTATTCTTCACTATTATTTCACTGGCTCACTACATTCCTTAAAATTTGTGCTTTATCACAATTAATAGATATTGTGCAATATAATTCCATTCATTTCCGAACTTCAAAACTGAGCTCTTCATGGGGACTTGATCTCCCTAGTGCACTATCTCTGCAATCTTTTGATTTAAGTATCTTCCCCATGATTTTATGCATGATGACTGTGCCTTTGTATAGTACGAGTGTAATTCAAAGACTCTATGCTTCTTTTCCATTCCTTCGTGAACACTACCTTTTCCTCATTCCTTTAAAGCTCTTTCCTCAACTCACCAACATTATCACTTATAGCTTGAGGTCTAATTTTGAAGGATTTTAAACTTTGCAAAAGCTTTCTATCATATTTATTATTTTAGGAGAGTATGGCAGAAATATTCTCACTTAAGGTTTATCTCACTTGAGGTTTATGTGTCCTATGATTTTCACTGTCTCATTCTTGAACATCACATGCCTCTTTACAAGCTCATTGATTCTTTTACACACACTACCTTTCTATGATATATCATTGTCATTGGCATCTCACTGCCTTTTAAAACACCTTTTATGATTGTTATGGGAAACTTCAATGCTATGTACCTCATGGACTGTCATGTGATCATCACTTACATATTCTTTAAATGTCATTGTTCCTGTCCATGGCTATCATGTAGATGCCTTGATATGATGACTTGATCCTATACTCCATTCACCTTGTGTTACTCCATGTAACTCTTGATAGCTCCTGATAGGTCTTGATGCTTCTCTACTATGTGTTTATCCATAATTGAACTTGATGCATCTCCATAATTGAACTTGATGCATTTGTCTTCATATTATCACAATAATCATTTGGTTCTTAGGAAGAGACGAACTGTTTCATCTTTGAATGATTGTTGTCCTTGTCCTTGTTCCTTTCTTTACTAGCTCTTTAAAAATATTGACAATGAAATACAACTCATATCATTATTTAAATCGACCTTGGATCCACTTAAGAAGATTGAAAGACATATCCAGCAGAGTAAGATTTACAAGAAGAAATGGCTGCCCCTTTGATTAGCATGATGGCATCCTATTGTTTGATTCATTGTGAAAAGATCAAGTGTAACTTTCTTAATAATTCACACTATTTTGTTGCATCTTTTGAATCTGATAATGAAAGTTGATCAATTGGTATGATTCCATATTGATTTAATGCATCAAGAATAGGTTTATCATTGATTTGATCAAGTTGCTCAATTTCCTATCCCTCCTAAAACACAAGAGGGAAACATATTGGGCTTAACCCTCGTGGGAGCCATATTTTACTCCACATGTTGTAATCAGCTAAAACAAAAATAGTAGCAAATATTTGTCCTATATCTACACAAGGAGCGAACATGTTAGATAAACAAAGCATATGATAGGTGTGTTTGATAACTCTCTTTTTTTCTTGGACACCTATGGTATGCTATCTATTTTAATGCTTATGGAGATCAAATTATATGTTTATGGATGTTTGTACATATTTTGATTGGTGACCTTTCATTGATCTAACAACACTCTTCTTATAGATGCAAGAACCTAGGAGTAGCAAAAAGAGCATCAACTGGAAGCAAAACAAGTGGGAGAGATTGAAGGTGATGTAGGACAAGGCAACCGGGATTCATCATTCAGGCAATGACGGGCCCCCCTTCATTTTATGTGAATTTCTTTTTGTATCTATAAATGTATAGTGTTTTCTTAATATGCATTAAAATGGCAAGTCCCTCGGCTTGTGAAGGGACACTATACACTTATCATTATCAATAAAAACTACATTTGCAATAAATATTGACCCCCTTTTCTATTGTATGCAATTGCATAACTGTAATAATGCAATCTTTTGATAATGTCTTTTATGCACATGAATGAAACTTAGCAAAAAAAATATGTACCTTTTATTGTTTAAATACAAACACAAAAAAAAGAGTCTACCTAATTTAGCTAGAAGAAAAATCAGATAACACCAACTACAAGTAAAAACCAATATCAATTTTATTATGTCAAAATTATCCTACAAGTAAAAAATTAATATAAGTTTTAGTATGTCTAAATTATGCAACTATAAATAAAAAATGAATATAAATTTAATTATGTCAAAATTATTCAACTACAAATAAAAAATTAATACGAACTTTATTCTATCAAAATTATCCAACTACAAATAAAAAATTAATATAAACTTTATTATATCAAAATTATCCAACTACAATTAAAAAATATATATAAATTTTATTATATCAAAAATTTCCAACTACAAATTACAAATTTTATCTACTAACTCAAATTAGGGTTAAGAGGCCATTCTCATTCTAACGCACCACATTTTACACATTCATAATTTAAGTTTAAAAGGTGATTGTTTTACCCTTTAGTTAAAAAACACGACGTTTATTTAATCTTTGGGTAGCTTTATATAACACACTTTTCATGGAGATAATAGTGGTTTTTCACAATTCTCGAGAGGCTTTTTAGCTAAAATTACATATTTTAGAAAATATAATGATTTAAGCCTTAAAAAGTTCCATTTAAGGATTCAATTGAAGGGTTTGATCAAATCACCTTAGATCAAACCCCCTTGGATAGAACCTCACTAGTTTTAAACCATACCTATAAATGCGTCTCCTTTACACCTATCAAAATGCTGATAAAAAATCACTTTTGATTTACCTTTTGGGGGATCAAATGAATTCATTTAAAATTTATTTCAAATGATTATGGTATTCCTCAGAACAAGCTATTCAATGAATATAATTTTAATATGTTTTGGTTTTGTTATGTATTTGTTTTTTAAGTTTTATTAAACATAGGTTTTTCATCGAAAATGAATTTCTTTGTTCTTCACATATGGAAAAATAGAAGATTATCAAAAAAAAAAATTGAAAAATATGAGTGCACCAGATATTGAAGTCCTTGATCCAACAAAAATAAAAATAAAAAATTGACATATACAAAAAATGTTACATTATACGATTAGAACTATGTGCACGATTGTAATTTGTTTGACTTTGAAACTTGACTAGGAAAAAATATTCAATAAAACTATCTAACCAAGTGGAAGCACTAGATATTAGAGTTACAAATCTAAATTTGAAAAAAATTAAAATTTTATCCTTCATGGAAAAAGTTATACATTATCATGTCGTCCACTTTTAAAAATGTTGTTTTCTAAAAAATCAATTTTTGTGGAGATGGAAAAAGAAGTGCAATTTGATTCCAAAAATTTTGAAAAAATATTTTTAGAATCTGAGACAAAATTTGATGAGACTCTAGTTTGCACCATCTTCAAATTCCTCACAGTTTAGTCGCTATAGGTGCCCGAATGTGAAGATTGAGTTAAAAATAATAATTTCATCCAGTTTGGCCAAAATTGTAAACCACTATTATGGATCATCGCATGCTATTTTATTTTTATCTGTCTTTTCTTTCACTTTTGTTTTGTTTTAGTTCTCTTTCTCTTTTCTTTTTTTCTTTTCTTTTTCTTAATTTATTGCATTTTCATTCATTTATTTTTTATTTTGGTTGTCTCTTTTCTTTTTTTTCTTTTCCTTCTTTAATTTATTCAGCATTTTCATTCATTTAATTTTTGTTTTCCCTAGTCTCTTTTCTTTTTTCCTTTTCTTTCTTTAATGTATTCACTGTTTTCATTCATTTATTTATAAAAAATTACAGGTTGTATTTAAAAATATTTTTTATTTTTTAAAGTTATTTGTAAATTTAAAATAGGTTGTCTATATTATGATTTTATTTTATTGAAGAAGAAAAAAAATGTAAATTTAAATTAGAAAAAATAAATATAAATTTGAATTAAAATAAATAAATGTAAGTTTGAGTTATGTTTCAATATCTCATATTTTTTTGCCATTAAGATTGAGTAAAATTTAAACATATATCTAAACATATCAAATATCTTGTATATATGGTAAATCATATATAACAAGAAAATACATGTAAATTTGAATTATATTTCAATATCTCATATTTTTAGTCATGGAGATTGAATAATATTTAAACATATATCTAAACATATCAAATATCTTATATATATGGTAAATTAGATATAACAAGTTTGATACAATTTATCTAAGATATGATACCATATTAGATAAAACAAAATTATCTAAGATATATCATATCTATAATAGTATGTATATATATATATATATAATTTTTAGAATATATCTATTAACAAAATAGTACATTATATCAATATATTAAATTCTATATTAAGAATAATTATATTAAATTATATTAAATCAACATACCAAATTTTAAATATAGAATATATCTTTATGTCATTTTATTATGTTATGTTAGATATCTTAATATAGATATACCATGTACCTATCATATATATATATAACAAAATAGATATATGTTATAGAATACAATATCTATTATATCTATATATCCTGTTTTAAAAATATATTAGACATATTAGATTATTGGTATATTCTATAATTGTTCAACATTTCATTTGATTGAAATTATTGGTATATTGTGCTGAAAATTGTACATGTAAAAAAATTACAAAATAATTTTACATTTGTGAAAGTCCAATTATTTATTTAGTTCATAATAAAAATAGTAAAAATAATGTAAGATTATTACTACTCTTATTTTCTATAAGAAAATGTTTTATATTTTAATACATTTCATTATATTTTTTTTGTTTCTAATTTGATGGATGTTCTTTGGTGCAGAGAGATGGTTAAATTCTTAGTTGGTTCATATATTCTTCCTCATGTTTTCCTCTATCTTCATTGCATAATGCTCTTGAGGATTATGATATTCTAAATGGATCTAACCTTGTGGAAGTGTTCTTTGCCACCAATTCATCCTCTCTAATCATTCAATCTTAGCTCTCCTAAGCTCGATGGCCCTTGGCTTACTGGATGATTAATCTTATAATTTCATTAGAAATCTGCATGGACTCAAACCTAGATTGGGTCACACAATTTGAATATGCTCTGGTCCTCTTTGACGCGGTGCAATTCTTGATCCACCATGCTTTGGTGGAACCCCACTCCACTCCACACTTTCCTCTGCCCACAGATTTGGAATCATTAGAGGAGAGTGGCATGTACTCATAACTCTATTTGGTAACCTCATTTTTTTTCTCTTGTGGTTCTCAGAGTTTTATCAATTGGAGATTATTAGTTTTTGCGAACCCCTTAGTGGGTCTTCTGGTGCTCTAATGGCTTTTGCTCACTCCTGATTTATCATGGCTTGAGCTCAGCTTCTGGATTGTTTTCTTCACTTCCATGCAACTTTTTGCATCTCAACTGCAATGGTTTTGTCCGTTGCTTTCTAAAATGGTCTCTACGATGGTTTTGTTCATCCTAATCATGCTACAGGTCTATAATGGTTTTGTTTATTTAATTTTTTTTTGTAGGTCTTTCTTCTGTTTGTGGACTAGATTCTGCCACCTTTGCTTGGCTTATTCTCCTTCAATGGGGTGTCCTTTGTTTCGGCTCCCCTGTTCATATGTCAGGGTTTTCTTGATGTTTCATCCTTCAGTCAAATGGTCCCTATTGTTTTGGTTCATGGATACTATGTATTGCTCTATAAACCCAATGCTGGGGTGTTTTGTCTCCTAATTGATTGGTCTTCTCTTCATACTTACTCATGTCTTCAGATATTGTATGTGTCTAGAATGGAAATTTTGGATTTGCCTCTACCATATCTACTTTTCTCTTTTATAAATAAAAGTTTGTGGCTCTGCCACCTTTTAAAAAAAAAAGTATGTCTATTAATGCTACACAAGCATCACAATTTTTTTTTTGAAAGAGAAGAATAAAGAAAATCCCAAATGATAATATAGAGAAAGAGTAATTAGATGTAGGTCCAAATTAACAATCTAAGAGTTAGATTTAAAAAATCAAGAACACATGATATAATATGTAGAAGTCACACACAAAAATCTCAAGGTTATCAACATATATTAAGAAGAAACATACATAGACAAATGCATTTAGGTCAGCTCACTAAGTTTGAAATACAAGAACATAATAAAAAGTAGCTAAAATGAACTACTGTGAATCAAAAGTTAATGTTGATGATAATTCTAAATAAGTACATTCAATATCATTAGAACAGGTGCTTGAAACACCACATCAAGATGCAAGGGATGTAGGTGTTGGAAATAATGTACACAAAATAATGATTCATAAATTGATAGAGAACAAAATATACCAATCCCAATGGAATTATTGAAAGATATTTGATTACTTTGCAAATACTTTTTTGAGATCGTATAGATAATTTTGCTTCACCAAGTATGTGTTACATTTGTCAAGAATGTTTTGATTAAGATAAAATATGAGAACTATTATAAAACAACCAAAAAGGTAAACATGACAAGTTTCACTAGGAGTGAGACGAAAAAAAACTATAAAGACAAAGAAAGGAGAACCAAAAAGAACCAATAGAAAACCAATGAGAATTGGCTACATATTGGTAAGCAGCTTAAGACCACTAATAGCCCACCACTCATGGTTTAGGAATTCTAATTTCTCCTCGAAAGAAAAATCCTTAGGTTCTTCACTTTACACAACATCTTTGACAAGAGTATCTTCAATCTAATAAATTGAATTACCCTTAGCCTCATTATTCTTGGCTCAGGTTCTATTAGCAGGTTCAATTTTAGAAGTATTGACCTGGGAAATTGGTCTCATCTACCTGGTTTTTAGATTTTATTAATATTTCTAGCTCAGCCTAGAACACTTGTAAGGTGGTAGTTGTATTCTTGACCATGTATTTGTTGAAGGATATTATTTCCTTCATGTTACTCATTATATGTTTTCTTGGTTCATTTTAATGGAATCCACCTCCTTTTCTAAGTGCTCCCATTTATCAAATTTCTCCATAATACTTTTCACATACTCCCACACATCTCCCACAATCTCCTCATTCTGTCAATGTAGAACTTCAAGCAGGGTGAATTTGTTGGTTCTCAGTTGTGTTCTGATTGGTTTGTCCTTGATGACAAAATTCACCCTTGGGTATCATATTGGCATAACATTCAAGTGGTCTTGGTGACAGAGGAAAGGCCTATCGGCATGACATTCATGTGGTCTTGGCAATAGTGGAAAGGTCTATCGGCATGAGTTTAAGGCTTTGGTGAAGGGTCACAGCGAAATTACTTTGTCTCACCGATCGGAGGTTGGATGGGAACATATCGGCAGGAGTTTCGTTATTGGGGTATTGTCTCATCGAACTTGAAATGTCACCCCGACTAGTGAATATGGAGGTTCATCGGCAAAGCTAGGCGGTATCGGAATAGGTCTCGGCGAAGTGGTTTTGTCTCACCGATATCACATCTGGGGTTTCACTTCGGCCAAGCTTTATGTATTCGGTATATAGTCTCACCGAAGACACATATTGTCTCACCAACCGTGCACCGAAAGGTCTTATCGGCAAAGGTTGTAGCTTCGCTGAAATGTCATAGCAATTTTGTTATGTCTTACCGACCAGAGGATGAATGGGAACACATTGGCAAGAGTGGCAGCATCGATATAATGTCATAGCTAACCCCATGGGTCTCACCAATGGAATACATATGGACCTTGTCGGCATAGGAATTGA
>VDFB02331811.1:0-35255 GCA_007258455.2 Sequoia sempervirens | reverse complement strand
GAGTGATGCAGAGTATCCGTGGTGTAAGAGCAATCTTGCATCACCCCAAAAAAGTGTTGTTTCTTTTGAATAAGGGCTAAATTTGGTAGGTTTACTATATGTGTAAGTTTGCATTTATGCACAATTGGACATGAAATATTACACAGACCTCCAAAATGGTAAATTGAAGACAATGGCGAAGAAATCACTTCAATACCATTTGTCATTTGAGAGATATTAAAATTTTAATTTTCAAACATCCTAGTAAAATCTTTGGGGTCAATTTTGAGGCACTAAGAGGCTCCGCATTGGCCTTCAAATTGGTGGAAAATGAAAGTAGTTGGCCTTTACACCCTACTTTCTAGCACAAGATTTCTCGAGACATTTCCAAAAAGGTATTATAATAGAAAATTTGATGGTCTTATCAAAAGTTATGACCCTACGAAGTTGTAGTACCAAAATTAATAAAATTTAAAAATATCTTCTTGAGGAAGTTACACTTTCCATAAGATTCTAGGGTGGTTACACTTTCTAGAAGATTCTAGACTGGTTACACCTTCCAATTAAAATGATGTATAGGGGGACTATAGAGGGGAGGTCGGAGTAGAGTAGATGGGGGCTCCAATTTGTAGATTTGCAGATTTATGTAATTAGAAAGCCCATGTGATGGAAAATATAATGTTGTAATCTCATTTTCATTTCACTGATAATAGAAAATATTTGCTTTCCTTCTTGCATTTTTTTGGTGCCATTATTTGTTGTTTTTGTGAGTTTTAGATTGTAAAGGGAGTACCCTTCATCATAGAGTCTTTGTTTATCATCTTGTATTGTCCCATGAATGTTGGTGTGAAATATAAGGAACCCTAATAATCTTATAATATCTTCATTATTTCTTCAATGTGTTTTTCTTTGTATTTCTATAGCATGGGTTCTACTTGTGTAGTTGGTGTTAATGTTTTCAAAGGATTTTCCTTACCTTTTTCAATGTTCAAAAACTGTTTGGGTCAGGGTCAGCTTTGAGTGTGTACACTTTTTTGTTGTATATGTAATTTATTACATGATGAAGAGTAGAAGGAACCCACCCCATTCAATTTATGAATCCACGATCTACTTAAAAGAAGGTTATATGAAATATTGTGAGGCATAACATGGATGGATGTTTCTAATGTGGCCTTTCTAGTTGTAATAGGAAAAGTGATCACACCAAGTGGTTGTTTTCCTACTTTATCAAATCCTTTAATGGATAAAGAATCAAGTTGAATTTGTTATTTATCCACACCAAGCCTATCCAAAAGGGTCACACTACACACATTAAGAGAAAATCCATTATGAAAAGGGTTTGCTTTATGCCTATTCTCTTTTATCTAGCTATTATTGAAAGAGCATCATATTTTTTTCACTCCCAAAGGAGGGAGCTCACTTTGGTGGAAAAATTGCTAGTGTTTATTCCTTGAATCATGACTGCTATGCCATTCAGGTTTGCACTAGAGAGGACCAAAACTTGTTGCAAGGCACTTTGAAACATCTTATGGTAATGAGAGGAGGCTTGAATAAGGTCCCATAATGATATCTTAGCAGGAGTATTCATTAGTTGTTTGGCAAGATCATACTCCTTTCCATTTTTTGGAGGAAAACAAGGAGGACCTAGTAGGATAGGATTAGGAAATGGGAGGTATGTTGAAGTTGTTTTTCTTGGTTGTAGATTGTTTCTAGTGTTATATGTAAGATCAATGGTATTTGTAGACACACAAAATTAGCATTATGCATGGTCATCCGCTCATTGAATAAATCAAACGAGAAAATCCATTTGCTAGGAAAAGTTAGGTCTTAGTCCTAAGGTTATGCATTTAAATAAATCAAAGGTTCACATCATCCTTTAATTAAATAAATCAAACTTTATTTAATTAAATCTCCAAATCCATATTTCATCCTTTTCTGATTTAAATAAATCAAATATTTAAGTCATGAAAGTCAAACTAACCTAATCATCATTAATTTAATCTAACCATGATTAAATGCTAATCTTACCCACTTGCATTCTGTAGATTATGCCACTTGCACAAATAAATCAATTTATTGATTTACTAAAATCATCATTTTCACTCACATGGCCTCAAGTTTGAAAATGATGACAAGTTGATTTGTCCCCTCCAACATTGCATTATTCTTTTCTCTTTGTCCCCCTCTCTAAATTTATTCAAAATTTGAATTCAAATTTCCCCCGTCTTGGGCACATTTCCCAAATCTTGCATATGCATCAACCACTCAGAACTTGACAAGTGGCCTCCTATCATTGGCTGAATCTTTAGTCCCACATCCTCCATGTTTGGCACTCTTAGCATTTGAAAATCTTTAAATAGAGGCTTCATCATCAAGCAAATCCTCCACAACTCTACAATCTTTATGCAAAGTCATTCTCTTCACATGGAGAACTGATTTTTCCCATTGCATCCTCATCACCAAACTTATCAAGGATTGGGAAAGGGATTCTTTCCACATCAAAGAAGCACCAATCCACTATGGGATAGATATGTATCTTGTTTCTTTCATGCTTTCAATTTAGTTTGATTTGCTATCATGTTTAGGAAACATTTTGCATTATTTCATAGGAGTATTTAGCAAATTTGTATGCACTTACCTTCTTTATGGAGTTTAGGATGTTTGCAGATTTGAGAGGTGCTCACATATGGCACTAGAAGGAGGGCTGGGAAGCTTTTGATCATGATTAGTTCTTTCTTTGTATTCTCAAAAGGATTTTTAGAAAGCTTTTGATCATGCATACATTGATAACAAGCCTTGCCTTATTTTCTCTTTATTGAAGTGTCATTTTAAAGTCATCTTGCTTTAAGGACAAGATCAAAATATGCGAATGTGAACTGATTTTGATTCATGGGGCTTTAATTCTATAGCAGATATGATTCATGAATTTTTCAGTTTTAGCAGGAAAATGGCATACTTAAATTTGACATCCCATTCAGAATGTTTGTGTGACGTATATAATAGTCACTGGTTTTTATTGTTTTTATTTATTTTTACACCTGCTAACGGTACTTGCTTAAGAGTTCCTTGTGCATTCTGCCACAAATCCGCTAATACTGTTTTACACTTGCCAATTGCGTCAATGTTGAAAGTGTTGTTCTAATGATTATTCATCATTAATAGACTCTAACTGTGCTTTTAATTTTTGTTTTAAAGTTCTGAGAAAGTCTATTTAATTTATAAATGGCCACCCAGGCTGCATGGAAGAAAAGGCCCTGAATTATATGGAAGGATTGAAGGAAGATGCGCTTTCCAAATTGAACCACCACTTTTTAAATACGTACTGACATTCCCACGAGTTACATAACACTTCTTTTTAACATAGCCAAGATAACGAATGTGGTTTACAGGAACAAAGACGACTTTCAGAATGCCACCAAGGAGCTTGCAGATTATTCTAAGCATCTACGAACCAGTGTTGTAATAGATTAGTATTATGGGGTTTTTGAAACTATCATAATGGAGTACTAGGACTGTCAATAAACAACTGTTGAGACTCCCGGGTTGTTGTCATTAGATGCAATTTGTTGTCAAAGTTCACCATCAACAATCTATGTTTAGCTGTCCATAATTAGGCATCTTATCAGTATGCAGTTGAAGCTTTCCTAGCTATATAAATGCAATTTATAATAGGAAAATACATTTAATGAAAAGATGAACCTTTATTCATTGTCTCCATGCAATATTCGGCCTCATTTATTTTGTTGTCTATAAATTGCAGTTTGACCAATCACGATGATTTGATGCAGGTGTAAGGAATATAGTGTAATGGCTCTAGTTAATGCTCTGTTGGATGTTTTTACTCTGTTCCAAAGCTCCCATTTTCATTCTGTGTAGGCAAAGAGGATACAAAGAAGGTTAGGAAATTCATCCTCACACCTGCACAATGGCACAAGGAAACTGATTAATCCAATCATAAAGCAGGGAACTAGCGCCACCAATAGAAGCCAACTAAAGAGTCATTTGACCTTCTTATTGTATCTTTGGATAGTGACTCTTCTTAAATCAGATCATATCTTGAAGAATATAGATGCCAAGTCAAATATTAAAATGCTATCCATAGAGTGGATGATGTGACTTGCTTAGCTCTATAAGAAGAAGCTGATGCGCACCAAATTTAGAGAGGCTCATATGCAAATCATGTCCCATCACAACGCAGTAGAGATTATTTTACCTTTATTCTTTTTTTTTTGCTGCTGAGTTCATAAAGCTCCTACATTAAATATCGCCATCATTCCCATCAATCATATAGTTGATCTTCTCTTTTTTTTTGGGCTATCACAGTTTCTGTCATTAAAGCGCTGATGTATAAGAAGAAAGCATTAAGCAAAATCTAACGTATGGCCTAGGTGTAGTCGATGTTTTTTTTAGTGAGCATTGGTACTATCACAACAAAATCTGACAGCCTTTTACAAATCTTTAAGGACAGAGGACAAATCTAATAAGATTTTGTAGATCTAAACTTTTTTCATTTGTGCAGATTATGATCGCTATGGGAAGCAACCTAAGCTTGTCTTCAAGCTAATTGCAATTACTGTGCTATCTTTTTATAAAGATAGGGTCTAAGTTTGACATAACGAGATCTTAATATTGCAAGTTGGTTGTTAAGAAAAGGAATTTTTATTTTATTTTTATTGATAGTCTATGATGTTAGGTTGATGAGATTTTCAAATCAATTATCCCCTTTTGAAGGTAGGGGGTAAGCTGAAAATACATTGGCATCTATTATTCAAGTCCCTTATCAAAAGCCAATTTTGTTTTACCTTTCTCTTGAAAGGATTCCTTCAAATAGTTGGAATTTTTTTTATATATTCTACTATCATTTTACCATACATGCCTAACTTTTATTTATGTTAATAGGTACAAAAGCAAACAAAGGAAAAGCAAAAAAGGTG
Source organism: Sequoia sempervirens (assembly GCA_007258455.2). Lineage (NCBI taxonomy): Eukaryota > Viridiplantae > Streptophyta > Pinopsida > Cupressales > Cupressaceae > Sequoia > Sequoia sempervirens. Next base: position 30,342 of record VDFB02331811.1, on the reverse strand, counting down.
AAAACAAAGAAAAGTGAAGGAAAGCGAGGAAGACAAGGCTAGCAAAGGAAAACGAAAGAAGGAGGATATTTTGAAAAATCAAAGTGTTTTTAAACGCTTTAAGTGTTTGTTTAACACTTCTTCACGAAATTGTTATCTTTCATTTTTAGGACATTAATTTTCATTTGGGTTTAAAAAGAAAACTTTGATTTTTCATTTGCAAAGGGTTAAAATTGAAACTTAGACACCTACTAGATTTCAATTTTGGCTAAAATTGAACAAAGCAACTTCAAACATTTCATTTTGGTGTTTAAAACGAATCAAATCATTGCTTTGAAGGATAAAATGAATGAGTGCCTTTATTGTTTTGTAATTATTTACACAAAGTAATATCATCAAAAGACATATGCGCTTCTCTCGTGCCTCACGGTGATCTTGAGAATCAAAAGGCTTTTTTGTGACTTAAGGGTGGGTAAATTTTCACCTCCACATTTCATTTGTGGTTAAAATTGAACAAATCTTTGCGAGTGTGAGTTAGGTATATCGCATGTGTTCTCCCTTTGTTTCTAAACAAAGGTCGATCGAACTCTGGATGTGCTTGCTCACTATTGTTTACCTTTAGAGGGGTCTTAAGAACACATTCGAAAGGAGAACTGAAGGCAATCCAACCGGTTTTTCATTTCGGGCCGTATATATGAATGGATAAGACTAAAATCTGTCAAGTCCTCATGGTATGTTAAGGCGCAATGTCTGATATCTTCAGGGTACTCTGGTAAAGCGTATAAGAGCCCTAGTAGGATTGATTAAAGCCTTTAGTGGCTTGCTGGATGCTGCAAGGTGCCATGTCCACGATGTTGTGTCATTAAGAACCTTGTTTGTAGAAGCCAACCAGTCCATCCGGTGAGTTTATCAAAGTGGTGCATTGGAACTTTAGATTCCAAGAAGTTACTTGCCATGTCGATCTTGGTTAAAGTATATTGGTTAAGACTTCATTCTTAACATACCTTTATACTCTTTCCTTGGTTGCATGTAAAATCATCTCTTCTACTACGAAGGGCATGAGGCAAGCCCACCAAGAAAAACTTACCAATTGAGCTAGGGATGTTACATTGCTTGTTTGAAAACACGGTGCATTTATCGAGAAAATTGGAAAATCAACATTCAACATCATCAAAATTTCAAAATCCTTAGTTAGAGCAAATACCTTTGACAAAACCAAAGAACTATTGCTTACCCTGGTGATTATGTCCTTAGAGGTTTCTAAGTAATTGGGTTTACATCTTAATTTGCTCTTACAAAGGTCAACATTAGGCAACCCTTGTCCTGATTTCTTGGAACTTCCACATAGCACTTTATGGGACGAAAAGAAGTTGTGACATTGGACATTCAGTTGGAAACATAATCAAGAGTCTATTTTTGGTAAAAATAATCCACTAAGCAAAGATAACAAATTGGACCCAACACATGTGCTTGATATCTTTTGGTCATATGATTTTCATGCAAACATTGGTCTTTTGATTTTGAATTACTCTTAGAGAAAAACATGTTCTTCACTATCTTGGCCTAGTAAACAAGTCCTTCCTAGGTTCATTTAGGACCAAAATCAAACACTTCATCCATCCAAACATCTATCATCTTCATCCCACAAAAAACTTTAGAGCTTTGGAAACATCATTCTAGAGTTGAGCAAATCATCAAAATCAAAATCACCTTGTTTAGTTAGGTGTAGGGGAATGCATCCTTTCTCATACCTCTAATTAAATCAGCAATCCTTTGAACAAGTTTATCCTAAAAATCACATCCAACATCTTAGGGTTTACAAGTTCATTATCCAATCAAACCAATCAAAATCAAACACTAAGTCTAGCATTGATCCAAGGTCCCTAAACATTCAAACACCCTTATCATTCACCCCCTTTCATCCTTCATCTCATCATTGGTCCTAAGAATCTTAGAGGTCACTTTTGCAACAAGGTCAAAACACAAGAGGAACATGGAATATAAACTTGATCCATTCATCATGAGTAATCCAAGTCAACTAAGCTTTCAAAGCCTTACGACGCCAATTGATTATCAACACCCACATCTATACAAACCATACATGGGGTCATTACCTTCGACAAAAGTCAATGGCACAACAAGTGTGAGTATGCCCAAATAAAATATTGGAACACATTTCCTGATGGTAGATCTAAATCCAAACCTACAAGTTTTTCAACCAAACAATCAATGCATGAGCCTTCAAACGAACAACGTTATCCCACCAAATCCCTACAAGCCAAATGAGAAAGTACCAAGCACAAGTTTTCAAAACATGAATCTAGCAAACTTTGGGATGGATACATTTGCAAATCATACGAATATTCCAAACATGAACAATTATCAATTTCAACCTATCATGCCAAATCTGAGTGTCATCCCAAATCAAAACATTGTCCAAAATCAAACACAAGTACACACTCCAAATCCGCATGAACAAAAACCAAATCAACTACATCAAGGGAGTCACGATCGAAATCAAGAACAAATTTGGCGAGATCAAATTGCTATAATTACCAAAATAGTTGAGTCATTGCGCCAAGAGACATCTCCACCACCATTACCCACATCAACATCATTCCTTAGTTTAGGGCTTCCCCCTTTACCTAGCACCAATCACTCCGTCCAAATCAATCCACCTAACACCAATCAAGTCATCACATCAAATCCTTTGGATATACCATCGACATCGCACCAACAAATGGTATCTAATCAAATGACTGCATCAATCCTGATAAATCAAAATATGGTCTCCCAAGGACCTATCACCTTAGTTATTCCAACCATCACTATCCCTTCAATCATTCCAACCACCACTCTCACACCCATCACATCTCAACCCCTCACTACCATGATCACTCCAAGCGTATTCAAACACTTGTCACTACTTCCAACATGATTCCAAATCCACCACCACCCCCACCACCACCAACTTCCACCACATCAAGCCAATACAACGCAGAATTACATGCTGCTTTTCAAAGGGGATTCCAACAATATCTAGCCACGCAACAATCAACACAAGCTCAACAAGTGCAAGAAGCCTCTCAAGTTGCCAAATCCTCTCAAGCTACCCAACAAACACAATCACAAACACGAAAAGTGATAGCTATTGGGGATAACGATGACCATTCAACCACTGGTGAAGGCATTAGAAATGCCTCCACCACAATTGTTGAAAACAACGATCAAGATCTATCCATCAATAAAGATGTGTTCACCTCATCCAATGAAGCATTGACCAATGATCATGTCAAAAATGTCTCTAAATTTCCTTATGAGTTAGAGGACATATCTCAAGAATTTATCCCAAAGCAAGATCAACATCTCTCACCAAGGTCTAGCAATGGTTCGTTCCAAGATATGTTGACACCCTTTGACCTCATGGTTACAGATGTCGAAAGAATCCTCAACTCGACGCTTGATCCAAGTCCACTCAAAGATCAAGAAGATATTAAGCCACTTCCCATGCCTAATGAAGATATCCAAGAACCATTTGTAAGCAGTCCATCCTTTAAAACTGACTCATGTCAAGAACTTGATCCAAAGCATGTCAAAAGCAACTCCGAAATTAATCAGGATCAAGAATTTGTGTCTCAAAGATACTACAATGATCTAATGGACACTCTCTTATCTATGCAAGATGATCATATACATGTGGCACATACTCCTCCATCTACCCATGAGATGCTTTCTACAAATGGACACGTAGATGATCTTCATCTAGAACAAAATTTTGTTACACAAAAAGGGTAGATTATTAACTCCTACAGTAAAATTGAGTTATCAACATCAGGATCAGATATATCCAGAATTCAAAATGAGGACATTAGGCATGAGAATATCTAGCATTATCCACTCAAGGAAACAAGTCAAACAGAACAGTATAATCCAGAGTTAGCGGAGTAGCAAATTGAAATGTCACCTATGGTGGTCATTTATCAAAGAATGCATTATAAACAAGAGCTCTCAGAACAAGTGAAATCAAAGCATGAAGGTACTACTTCCACAATAATGGGGGAAACTTCGCCTCAAAGGAAAAACATAGGAGTTGCTCCAAGAAATCCTTTTAAGGGATGCGTTAAACGGTCAATACTCATAACCAATCACTGCCATGAATTCCTTTGCCATCCAACGAACACCCCATCCATGAATTGGGGACCAAAGTCAGCAAAAGAAAAGTTTGAATCAAAGCACGGCGAATGTTATCACGCAAAGCAGCTGAGAATGCATAAAATCAAATACAAGTGGATACCAAACATACAAAGAGCGATTAATCCCATCAAACTCCATCACTGTTCGTAGCGTAAAACTCAAAAAAGGAAAAGATCTGAACGGAAGATGTCCAAAAGAAAATAGCGCTTTCGCCACATACAAAGCGTACTGGCAAATATTATCCCAATTCCGCTTTTGTAATAATTTAGGTATCCACCATCACGTTTCATCTTCCCAAGTTTCAAAGTCAAAGGTTCCAAACTTTCAACCAATAATCCACCCCTATTATCCCTAAATGCACTCAATCCACACCTCCATGCATGATATCCGGGCCTACATTGACTAAGTATTGGCAACGCACCTTCATCATAAGGATTCTCAAGGCACTCTATCACGGTTTAATGCAGACAAAGCTAACCCCGGTCATCACGCATCGTAAACTCTTAAAGTTGCATCCGCGTTTATCTTTGTGCGCGGTTCTTCCGCTGCGATATCTATGTTAATATGACAGTAAGTACCTATGCCTACCACCACCGTGTGGTTCAACATGGAATCTTCTGAAGTTCAAAAAACCAAAAAAATATGAAAATCCAAAAAAAATTAGAAAAAGGATTGAAAACAGTAAAGAGAAAAAATCGTCCTCTAGTGAAAACTGCATGGGCCGTGCTTTGGGCAGGTACCATGATGAAAACCTGGCAAACAGGTGTCATGTGTAGAATCGAGCATCTACGTGCGCTAGTTCGGGAGAAAGCATCTCATCCAATCCATAATAAATCCAACATTCCATCCATAATATCCATAATAAATGCATTCATCCATAAACCATTGATCCAATCCATCTTTATCCATCTGCATCCATCATCCAAGTTATCTTGATCTTGATGAAAGTTTGGGGCACACTTTACGCTTGCTTATGGTAAACATCTTGACATGGGTCATTTTCATCAATCCTAACCTATTTAGCATTATCTGAGCCATGAAGCATTATCCAATGAAGCATTCCTTCGTTCAAACACCTTATCTTCTCACAAGATAATCCTTGGCATCCTTTACATGCCTACCTTATCCATCCATCCATACACTTATCTGAGCATCCATTCATGGCATTCCATACATTGCTAGACACTGGGGGCAGATATGTACATCTCACTTCAAGAATAAATCTTGGTCTATGTCCTCCAACTTATGTTGTGATCCAAACATTGGAAAACATAAAATCAAATTGGTCAAACATTTGTGATCTAGAGCCCAAATCACTAGCCCATGGCATATTTTGATGAGAAGACATTCCTTATCAGTTTTCATCTATTGTCGAACATCGATCCAAACAATCGATATCAGTTGCATCTAAGTTGCACATCAAACATCACGTCAAATCATTCGAACAAATTTTATTCCAAATCAAGCTTCATCAATCAAATTCAATCAAATGCAATAAAAAAATCATCATCTCAGGATATCTTTGTGTTACTTAACACTATACTTGCATTGTTGTGTATCCTCAACAATGTTATCATCATCAATCCTCATCAATCCTCATCAATCAATCCTTGCATTGTTGGGAATCCTCAACAATGTTATCGTCATCAATCCTGATCAATCAAATCTTTGCATTGTTGTGTATCCTCAACAATGTTATCATCATCATCAATCCATCGATTCGATCAATCAACCTTAGCTTGGTCTTCAACAAAATCCCAAACAAAGAACTGATATCGTCACACATGCTCATATCCAAATTGTCAAAATCATGCGAAAATCCAAAAACATCCAGAACATATCAAAAAAAAATCCAAAACATCAAAAAATCAAAAAACATTCATAAAAGTCATACAAACATCAAAAACATTGGAATCTGAACTACGTCATCTCTGAGCTTAAACGTAGGCAAGGCTAATCTTTGATCAACCCTCGAGACATCAAAATCCAAAAACATTCGAAAAACATCAAAATCCAATAACATTCATAAAATCTTAGAAAATTTCAAAACATCGCAAAATTCAAAAAATGAAACATTTGTAAAACATCTTGAAAATTCCAAAAATAGCCTCAAAACATTCCAAAACGTCAAAAATATCCAAATATTTGAAAAAATCCATCCGTCTCATATCGCTTGCACCCGCAATAATCAATCATCCATAATAAACAAATCATCACATTCATCCTTTGGCAAAACAAACAGAAAGAATCAAAACAATCGGCAAAAGCAAACTTCAATCGTAAAATCTAAATCGAAGCAACAAACCGTTAAAACAAAATCAATCATTCACAATGGGCATCATTTTGGATATCACCTTGATTCTTATCCTATCAAAACAAATCCCTTTGGAAGGTATGAAGAACATTGGCTTGTGTGACTTGATCTTTCTTTTGATTTATCTTATTGCGCATTCAAGGACCTCTGATGATATCCTAATGAAGGATTTAGAGATAGGAATGGGGCAATGATCATTATCTTTTATTTGTTGTGCTTGTTGGACGCTCTTAAAAATAACTGGTGAATACTTTGCTTTTGTTAGGTATTTCCCAGCAAGGTTTCCATATCAAGTGTGAACAAGAATACTCCTATCTGTTTGTTGAGTCAAAGTCCATCACACTAGTACAACACCATCCTCCTTTATACCTTGATGCATCGATGTCTACATGTTATCAAACATTAAGTAGCCCTTTGCCTAACTTTGATAAGCAAATCCTATCATCATCATCATCATCATCATCATCATCATCTCTAATAAAGTCTCTCAGATCATGGACTTGTTGGGATCCTCTTTGTCATCATCTCATTTCCACAACATCATCACACGATGCATCCATCATCATCTGCATCCACAAAACTCATCGATACTACGCACATCACACATGCATGATCATCATAATATAGATCTATTAGTCTAGCATCTCATAAATCATCCATTGCATAATCCGCATATCACATCATCATCTTCATCCATCCTATATCATATCATTTAAGTTGTTTAGGATAATATAGATTTGTTATTCTAAGCATCTTAAAATCATCTCATTTGCATCATCATCCATAACCACCATTTTGAACCTTCTTTATCGCTATATTGACCCTCAAATCAAATCTTTTCGCTCGATCTCTCGAGGGGGCAATGTACTAGTGTACTTCTTTCCGCTGGGGCATCCGAAAAATTAAAAAAAATTGAATTTTGATCACGGTAAGATTATTCTTTGAACCAACGCAACAAGTACATTGCTTCAAAGAGGGGCAAAATGTAGACATGCAAAATTATGCATTATGCATCATTAAATCAAACGCAACAAATCCATTCACTAGGCAAATCAGGTCTTTAGTCCCAAGATTATTCATTTAAATAAATCAAAGGCTCACATCATCCTTTAATTAAATAAATCATGCTTTATTTAATTAAAATCTCAAAAGTCATTTGCCATCCCTTTTGATTTAAATAAATCAAGTATTTAAGTCATGAAAGTCAAACTAACCTAATCATCATTAATTTAATCTAACCATGATTAAATGCTAATCTTACCCACTTGCATTCTCTAGATTATGCCACTTGCACAAATAAATCAATTTATTGATTTATTTAAATCATCATTTTCACTCAACATAGCATTTATGGGGAATATTCCCTCAAGTTTGAAAAATATGACAAGTTGATTTGTCCCTCCAACATTGCATTTATTTCTCATTTTCTTGTCCCCCACTCAGCATTTACTCTCAAATTTGAATTTGAAACTCCCTCTCATGAGCACACTTCCCAAATCTTGCACATCCATTGGCCTATCACCATTTGAAAAGCGGCCTCTTCTCATTGGTGGATCTTTAGTCCCACATTCCCCCATTTGGTCAATCTCTCATCAAGAAAATCTATAAAAGTAGGCCTTAATCCTCATCAATCCATCCACAACTTTTATGCAAGGTTACTCTCTTGGTTTGAGAACTAATCTTGCTCTTCATCTCCATTGCATCTCATCATTTTAAGCTTTGAGCAAGGATTGGGAAAGGGTCATTTACACATTTGACACCAATCCACTATGGAATAGGTAACTTGTTATTGTTTTCAATATACTTTTAGTTTTCTATTGTCATGTATTGCATTTGGAAGCATCTACAAGGTATTTCATAGGGGTGTTCTTGAAAGATTTGTAGGTATTAACCCATGTTTGAAGTTAATGTTTGCAGATTTTAAAAGGATGCCTACAGGTCTAATAGAAGGTGGTACAACTATCTTCTATAAGGCCTCCTAGAGCATCCTGTGGTATCTAGGAAATTTTTGTATCAATTCGAAAAGTGAGATCTTATCAGGAGTAGCATGAAGTTTCTTGACATATTCTTTACCAACATGTTGAGGAAGTGGAATATAAGTGGGAACAACTAGAATTTGTTTAGATTTTTTATTATTTTGATTACTATATGTGTCAAAAATTGCATGAAAATGAGGTTTTTGTGAAACATTTTGGTTAATATTATTATTTTGAGTGAGTTGTTTTGTAAAGATTAGAATGAAACCAAGAGGTCAAGGTGGGTTTGGAATACCTCTAATAGTGACAATAGGATTATTTTGAGGTTGAGGAACATCAAAACAAAGACGGACAATAATTTATTTCTTCACAGATTCAATTATGTTAATTATTGTTTGACAAAGAAATGTTTTAGGAGTCGTAGAGGATGATTCCATTAAGACGAAGTCATTAAGGGATTCATATAACATGTCAAAATCATCACTACTAAATGACTCATCAAAAACATGAAAATATTGTAGAAAGAGATCCAATGTGATTGGATAATCTTACTTTCTCCAATATGTTGAATATGGAAAAGAGAAGAAGAGATATGAGAAGTAGAAGAAAAGTGATGAAAAGATGATAAATGTTGATTTAGGGATAAAATAAACTTTGTTTATGGTTTTAGTTTTCTAATATAAAATAAAATAAAATTTGTTTGTGTTTTCTTTTCTAACTAAATACAATATTTTTCCAAATGTGAATAATTTAGTTCTTTAACCAAGTAGAATCAAATTTGATAATATATGCAAATAAATTAGAATATATGCAAATGTAAGCTAAGTTGAGTTCACCAAAATGTTGTGTGAAAAGAGGATGTAGACTAACTAGTAAAATAATTTGGATAAATCTTTTGTTCACTAAAAATTGGAGCACAAACCAATGAAGGGATTACACTTGGCTAACTTCCTTCAAGGAGAGCCAAGATGCCTAGGTTTTTTTCCTTTGTTGCAAAGAGAGAAGAATGATAAGATGTGATTTAATTAACCTAATTGATATAAAACCCTAATCTAAAAATGAAAATTATTACATAGAATAATATGACAACTTATAGAAATTATTATAGATTTGAGCTAGGTAGATAGAGGGTCACATGTCATTGAAAGTAGAGGTAGAACTAGCAGGACACTAGTGGTGGGAACTTGTGTCCTAGGGTTTTGTGTAGTCCAAATTATAGTATGGAAAGTATGGTGTTTCTCTGCTTTGTTAACCTTTGAAATATCTAGTCTTACATCTAAACATGCACATACACAAAGAAGGAAAGGGGAGGGGTGGATATATAGGAGTTTTCCTTGGTAAAACCCCCATTTTGGAATTTATACATCCATGAATAGCCAATTTGGAAAATATGGTAGTTTATGCTTTGAATCTTAAGCATATCTAAGATTGTAGCGAGCAGTGACAAGAAAAATAAAAAATAAAAAACCCTACTCAAGTGTGTTAGAGTGTATTTATATATGAATCAAATAAGGAAGTGAAAGATCTAACCAAAGAGAAGGTTATGCTCAATGGAAATAAATGAAACACAAGTTACCTCACTTATGGAAGAATTGTGATCAAAATTTTGAATGTGAGAATCAATTGAAATCATGCCCCATTATGATGAAGATGTGCAAAATCCAATCATGGGTCCTTGATTCTAAATCAGTTTACAAAATTCCTAAAACCTAAATCTTCATAGGAATATTGAGTAGCAATAAAACTTGTTGATAATTTTGTAGAGTTGAATATTGATTCTGGCAGAGCTTTATTGTAGTCTAAATTGTTGTTTTTATTGATAAAAAATTCATTTTTAAATAGGAAACATAGGAATAACCTTAGATATAGGTGGAGATGTTTGAATTTAAATTTTGAATATGTTTTTCTCATAAATATTGAAATTGAGGTCTTGTTGCACAAGAAAAAGGTTGACCCTCACATGTGTCTAGCTTTTTTAGGAAAAATGGAGGGACCCTAGTAGCCAACACTAGTGTCCACATTCTTCACACTCATCATAGTGGGAACCACAAGTTCATGATCCCTTGATTTAGAACTTGACCCAAATTCGAACATTGAGTAGAGTTTTAAGGGTATATGGTTGTTAATAAGGTTTTTAGGGTAGCATCAACACAAACTCTAAAGCAAGCACCAAATAGAGTATAAAATTATTCTTGCACCATCAGGGAGCACAATTTACAATGCTACATTATGATTCAATGTATCATAAGGTGTTGAAAGATTGGTTCTACCTACACATTGGATGTCACCATGAAGATAGAAGTAATTAACATGTGCAAAAACTAATGAATACAAGGAGCTAGTATAACCATGACCCTAAAGGGTATTAACTATAGCACTTAAGTAATTACATTGGATAAAATAGTCAATGTGAAATCATAAAATATACAATAGTGATACAAAGTTCCAAACCTTAAAGGGTTTAGGGTTTTAGCAAAATACATAGAAGAAAAATTCTAAGGACCTCCCTACAAAATTGAATGTTCTAATATATCCAAGAGTTCCACTACTTGGGGAAATTTTTCTCTTACAAGAACAACAAGAATCTATAAGAAATATCTAAGAGCATATTTCAAAAAGGAAAAAAAGAGAGATAAATGATCCTAAAAAACCACCTCATCATGACAAATAGGTGTCATGATTTCTCAAGGAAAAAATATGAGAAAAATATGACAAAGTGTGGCATTTACTCACTAATAAAAAAGTCTCATTACTTATGAAAACTAATGCTTAATATGTTAACCATACACTAGCAACTCCATGGATTCTCCAACTAAGTTCTTGAGACGGTATACATTGAAATCATACCTCTCAACAATCTCATATGGTCCTAGCTACAAGGATAAAATTTCCCATGCTTTCTCTTATCTTTTGGTTTGGAATTTTACAAGAGAACTAGATCACCAATCTAGAAGTTCCTTTATAGGTTATTATCAAAGAGATGTTTCATTTTTTTTATTTTTGTACTAAAATATTTTTATGTGTAGCTTTTTTCCTTTCATATAGCTCTATCAATTCAAATATTCTTTGAGAAACTATACCATCTTGTTCTTCTTAAATATTATGTAGCAGTTGGTATAGATGTAATTCTTGACTAATTGGGATTCTAACTTCTATTCCATATACTAGCTCATGAATTCTCGCCAATGACATGTTTGAAATTAAGTCTATCATCCCACCTCTTCTTATTCATATCCAAATTTCTTCTTATGATATTCATGAGGCTTCTATTTTTGGATTTATCTTATCCATTTATTTTAGGATGATAAGAGGATGGATGTATAAAATTGATCCAAAACTTAGAACATATATTCAACGTATCCCAAGATTTGAAACACATGGAATTATCAATAATAATCCTTGAGGGGACACCAAATTCAGCTATTATATTGTTAGTTAAGAATTCTACTACCACCTTAGATGTAGCATTATGAGTTGGGATTTCATCAGCCCACTATTGAAAATGGGTATTATTTGAGACTATTATGAGGGCAAGAGCACTTGTAAACTTTATCTTACCAAAAAATATTTAGAAAGAATCATATTTTCTTACCATCTTAGCCACACTCTTAAACAAGGTGGTCCTCCAACATCCTACTCTAAGGATGTTATGGACAATGGTCTTAAATTTAAATTGTCCTCCATAGACATGTTGGTGAAATTTAATAATTACTTTCTTTGGGAAATAATCCATCATGTTTCTCAATAATAAATTATTTTCTATAAATGCATACCTCTATGACAATACCTTTAGTGGTTCTCTATTGATTTTCATTCATCTTAGGAGGAAAATTCATTTTTTCTAAATAAAATTCTATACTTTTTTGAGCGATAGCTCATATGGACTAGCTAGGACTCAAACCTAGGACCTTCCATTTGCTACTAGAGTTATTTACCAACTAAGCTATTGGACCTTCTTTGGCCAGCCCATTGTTGGTCTAGGTGTGGCTTATTTCCAATTTCCCCCCTTAAGCTACATTGTAGGTGCTTGGGGCTCCTATCCTAGCTTTAATACCACACGTCAAGCTACAAATAATATGGACCAACTGTTGAAAATGGAGGTAATTATGTAGCTTTAGAACTTGTAAAACTATTATACTGTAGATATAATTAAGTTTTCTTTGTTACACTTTCTTTGTAGATGATTATTTGTTTAGATTCATTTTACCATTTGTAGAAATAGACAGAAGATTGTAGAAGAATAAGACCAGAAGATAGAAGTGACACAACATATACTGTGGAGAAACCCTTTCGGGAAAAAACTCTACCACTAGAATCAATAGTGCTTGTATTATTTAACCTTAGAATAAGATTACAATAATTCTTTATCAATCCTTGCTTGAGATGCTTTTTTTGCCTTCAACAATTCTTCTTCAAAACCTGTAATAAAATCTTATATAACTCCAACTTGCTTCAATTTATAGAAAATAATGAGCCTGTAAACTCCAAAGAGTTTACAATTACAAAGCACAAAGCTTATCTCACAAAACCTATGCCTATTCTTTGCAAGTAGAGTTCTTTCATGAAAAAAAATGTCAAACCAAGTCCTTTATCAATTTGGGCATCCAAAACTAAAGTGCTAACTCAATGTTGATTCTGAAGATATCTTGTAAGCTTCTCCTCAAAGTTGGCACCCAAGAATGGACCCGCTTAACTCAACCTTATAAAATATCTTATCATGAAAAAGTGTTAACTCCAAGATTCCAACTTGGGCGCCCAAGGTGGGTCCAAGTCAATCTCTGTTAACTGAAACATATCTCTCCACCATTCATACAAATATCATGCATGATTGATCATCCCACTTAACTGAATGTATCACCTATTATCTATCATGCAACTCAAGTCATTAGTCATGCGTTCCAAATCAATTGAAGTCAACTAGCATTAAACTAAAACTAACTACATGCAACTGAAGATAAGTGAACCATAACTGAACTGAATTGAACTAAATTGAATTGAACTGAATTGAACTAAATTGAATTGAACTAAATTGAACTGAATTAAACTAAACTTAACTGATAGTGAACTGAATTGAATTGAACTAAACTAAACTAAACTGAAATCCATGTATGTAAACATCAATCCCTAACTTCTAGGATCTTTGCATGCATTACTAAAGTGTTATCTTTTTCTCCAAACATTTAACTTAACTCAAGGTGGCTTCCACCTTCCATGTGGGTGCCCCATGTGCTCCTATTTTGTAGGAGCTCTTCTTTGGAATCCCCACATGTTCCTATCATTTAGAATTAATTACAAATGTTAATTTACATGTTCATTTCATTCAAATTTAATCTCTTTCTAATTCTAGTGTTGGGGAACACTTTCCATGGACTTAGTTGATACATGAAATATGTTTAGGATTGCAATTAAATGGCATCCTATTCCCAACACCAACTAGGACTCAAACCTACTACCTTCCATTTTTTATTAGAGTGCTCTACCAATTGAACTACTCACCCCTCTTTGGCCAACCCATTATTAGTTTGGTTGTGTCTTATTTCAATACTCTTATACAATAATTTATCTTTTATATGACAAGAGCTCAAATTACTACTAGATTCTATCTTGTTCACCTCTATTTCTTCCAAATTAGCTTCCAACATCAATTTCTCTAGGTATTGACCCCTATCAAATTTGATAACCTACACTTTCATGTTGTACTCTTGTATCTTTTTGATCCACCTACATCTTTTACATGAAGCATCTTTTTGAATTAATATGCCCTCCATCATTAAGTGTGGAATATAAGAAATAACCTTTGTACCAATAAGGCAGTGTCAAAAATAATATATGGCATTTACAAGTGCATGGGAATGATTCTCTATAGTTGATTATTTCAACTCAAAAAATTGTAATGATTTACTAAAGAATGCAATGGGCTATTCATATCCCTATTTGTTCTTTTGAAGACATTAATAATTGGAATGGTTTGGAATAATTTGGGCTTACCAAAATAGGTACCCCTTAAGAGTTTCTTTATACCTTTGAATGATTTATTTATGATTTATTTGGTTCATCACTCCATACAACTAATTTCCCTTTCCTTAGAATTTTAGAGATGATCTTAGTCTTCTTATAAAAGTTAGGATGAAACCTTGTAATAGATTTTTTTTATCCAAAGAAAGACTACACACCCTTGATTGATTTGGGTTAAAGGATAAGATCGAATACATTAGCTCACCTTGGGTCTATCTTCAACCCCTCCTTTGACAAAACATGTCCTAACAATTTACCTTCCTTGACATAAAAAATGCATTTCTTGGGATTTAAATAAATCCAATATTTTAGACATCTCTTCAAAATCAACTCTAGGTGTGTATAACAATCACCCCTTTATGTTGAAAATGAAGTGGTATCATATTGGTATAATACCATGATACCATCAATAAGACTAACACTTGATCCATAAATTATTCACATGTTTGTCACTAGCAAGATGAGGGATGAGATTAACATTCTTATTCTCATGCTCATCGCAAATACCAGTGAAATGGTCAATACCAACATAAAATAATTTTTTTGTTGGAAATTTTGTATCTATCCTTCACATTATCTAGTTATTTTTTCTTTGTAAAATTTAAAATTGATCCCATGCACATGGATGGTAGCATAGAATAAATCCATTTGAATGCTAAGTCTAATATATATTTTCCTACTTTCTATCTAATAACATACCCCACTTACAGGGCGACCCTTTGGTGAAATGGTGGGGCTTCTTGCCTATAGAGCCAACAACCAAGGTTCAAACCTCATGGGGTCACTCTCTATCATGCCAAAAATGGAGTTTGCTTACCCTAGTGTTAAGGGGAGGCTCCTTGGTGAAATGGTGGGGCTTCTTACCTATAGTGCCAACAATCGAGGCCAAAACCTTAATATCTTTTTAAAGGGGTGACCCTTTGGTGAAATGGTGGGGCTTCTTGCCTGTAGATCCAATAAGCAAGGTTCAAACCCTGCGAGGTAGCTCTCTACCATGTCAAAAATGGATTTTTCTTACCCTAGTGTTAAGGGGAGGCTCCTTGGTGAAATAGTGGGGCTTCTTTCTTGTAGTGCTAACAACCGAGGCCCAAACCTTAATATATTTTTATAGGGGCTGACCATTTGGTGAAATGGTGGGGATTCTTGCCCTTAGAGCCAACAACTAAAGTCCAAACCTCATGGGGTCACTCTCTATTGTGTCAAAAATAGAGTTTTCTTCCCTCGGTGTTAAGGGGAAGCTCCTTGGTGAAGCGGTGGGGCTTCTTGCCTGTAGTACCAACAACCAAGGCCCAAACCTTAATATCTTTTTTAGAACAAACAACTTACACCAAAAAATAATTTTTTTGGTGGATGGAAAGTCAAAAAATCCTCAATCAGGATAACTTAAGGAAAAGGGGATTTCAAATCTTGAACAAATGTATGTTATGCAAGAATGATGAGGAGTTTGTCCCTCATCTGTTACTCCACTGTTTGTTTGCTACTGAAGTCTAGGAGTTAGCCTTTGGAAGATTGAGTGTTCATTTGACTATGAATGGTGACCTCAAGAGTTTTATTGATAACTGGACCAATCCCTATATTCATCCTCTTCCTAAGGAAATATGGCAACAGGTTCCCCCATTCTATGTTGGTGTCTATGGAAAGAAAGAAATAATCAAATCTTCTGAAATATGGAAAAAATACCAAAGGAGGTTTTTAGTATTGCCCTCAGACTTATTACTAAGAATTTTTCTTTATATGTCTAGAAACCCTCAGACATACCTCCCTTAGTGTGGGATATCAGCATGGCCAAATCCTCGAATAAGAAATTGGAGCTCAAGTCCTTTGAAAACTCAAAATCTCTAGCTAGGCTTAAAATGGTATGGAAACCCCTTGATAATGGATGACACAAAATTAACTTTGATGGTGTGATGAAAGGTAACCCTGGGTTGGCTAGCATAAGTGGCATTATCAGAGACCCCAAGGGAAATTTGGTGGTTGGGTATGTTGGTGGCATCGAGATACAGACCTTCATGACAGCTGAGGCTACAATGTTGTTCATGAGAGTTAATATTATTGTCAATCTTGGCATAAAAAACCTACACATCGAAGGAGACTCCAAGGATGTGATTGGATCCATCAATCACAATCACTACCAAGGGTGGAGTATCAAAGACATATTATTGGATACAAAATTATTGCTCACCAAACTTGAGAGATGGAAACTAACACACATTTTCTATGAAGGGAATAAGGTGGTTAACTCTTTGGCCAACCTAGGCTCTTCTTGGGTTCTATCCAAATTTTGGAAAAGTATGGGGGCTCTCCCCATGAACATTCAAGAGATTATCCTTTGGGAACAAAAAACTACTATTAATGATGAGGTCTAACAGTTCTATCATAGAAGGGCTCACACAGATTTACACCTTGGGTCTCATAATGATGTGGAATATGCATGATGATGTGGAGGGGTGTGGGAAGAAAATAGGGTTGTGGTTAGGGGTGTTTGTGATGCTTGGATAGTTTCACGAGCTTCATGTTTCGTCTTGTCACAAGTATGATGGCCATGTTTTGAACCACATTTTTTGGAACATGTGTGAGGCCAAAATCACCATCTGACTTGCTAATAATGATCTACTAAAGGTAATTATGACATTTGGATATGCCTCGTTGTACCTAAACAAGATTTACTATGACCTCACAACCCTAAACACCTTGGAAATGACTATAGGTATGGGTGAAAATATTATTGCCTTAATTAGACAATACTTTTAGTTTCATTATGGTGGTGGCGATAAATGGGTTATGTGTACTACCCATTTGCAATTTGAAAAATTTCCCACTTTGATTACCTTGGTGAAAGTTTGTTATCCGACAACGAAAATGGGAGGGGGAAAGGTTCGAACCGAGCCAAGATCCTATGAAGAATTCAAGCAGGACCCCTTGGTTTGGCATATTTGTTTTGAGGGAGGAATCACTCCTTTAATGGAGACCTTGCAAGGGCATGATGAAAGGCTCTGCAGACTAGGTAGCGGGGATAGTGTACATTCCTTGCTCGAAATTAATGGGATAGGGAATCCCTGCTCAGTGTTTATCGCTTAGTAGAGTGTGAGCATTTTGCAGCTACCGAGAGACCTCCAGTATAATCATCCGGTCATTACGGTATCGAGGCAGCTTGTAGGGTCTTTCGGAGAAGCCCTCTATTCTGATATATGTGAATTTCAGGAACTCAATGAATAGGAACCCGAACCTTTGAATGAAGGCCAAATCGCTCTGTGAGACTCTTCTCTAAAAATATCCTCCAAGGAGTTTGATAATGTTAATGATGAAGGCATCGTTCACCCTTTGATATTCTCTTTTGAAGTTCCTATACTATAATTGTGGGTAGCGGTCATATACCTTGAGCTCCCTACTTCCTGGATTTGGATTTCGTGCAACAAAGAGGCCTTTGTATGGGAATGCCTCTACTAGCAGGTATACCAGGTAGGAGGTCATATAAAACTATGATTTCTTCTTTATGGCCATAAATTGTGCATGCAGGTTTTCACTGATGATCTTGGCCTAGTGGAACTTTTCCTTTCCATGAATAATCTCCTCAATGAAATAAAACATCCATTCTTGGAAGAAGGCTACACCAGGGAGGCCCATTACTCTACTTAGTAGAGTGACTAGATCATGGTACTCTTCATGGAAATCACTTTTGAATAGTTCTTGCGACACCTTAGCAGCACTACCCCTCTTCTCCTTCAACCAATGTTGGTTGATTAGCTTCTTGGATGCCAGGGGGTTTTCTTTCCACATGTTCTTAGTGTATCCCTTCTCTTTTTCCTCCATAGGTTCGAATTTCATATTATGGAAGGTCTCGCCTATGGACTGAGTAGACAGGTATGCCAACACCCTGCCCTCGTGATGTATAATTTTCTTGTTTCTGCTATGGTAGCACTCTCTGCATGCTGACTGCCTTGGCTAGGCCACTCTCTACAAAAGGCCCTGGAAATGATCACTCTATTTTAAAATGAATTGCAGTGAAAGGGAGCTCGTGCCCCATAACTTAGGAGGAAGGTAGGATGCAACTATTTAAGAATGACAACCAGCTGATGGCGGGCCGCAGGTGGAAGCTCGCAACAAAATGGCAACAATTCTAAATCCTCTTAGTGTAAAGGGGCCAAAGGGAGACGAAGCGATCAGAGTCCACAGGGTGGGCCGACGAGGTCCCCTGACTATTTTCAAATGGCGGTGAGGGTGGGGTGGTCTGTGAATGGACCCCCGTAAGGTTTGGCTAGCATGAGGTTTGAAGACCTAATATTTTTTCTGTGTAAACTCAAGGCGGTGCTAGGAAGTTCAGGTTCTGCAAGGTGGAAAGAGGCAAGGGGCTAGCCGTTGGTAGATGGCGTCCAAAATGGCGACGCAAGGTGGACATCGACCCACACTTAACATTCTGCCAGAGGAGACTTGAATTTGGCGTTTGGTGACATTATGCTCGATAGAGCCCGCAAGGCGAGAAGCTAGCGGGGGATAGCTATTAAGGAACAACAGTGAGGCAAAGGGTTGTCCACATGTGGCAGCCCGCAAAGGTAGATCCACGTGGGTTTCTAGCTTCAAAGTTTTAGTCCAAGTTTACATTGTTTAGGGATTTTAAGAGCGACAAAGGGAGGGTATTCACTTGCATGTGGAAGTCCGCTAGGCCAGGCCTGTGAGGTTATAATGCTCAAATTTATGCATTTTGAGTTCCTTATCAGGCTACGATGAAGAAGGGCTTGCAGGCTACAAGGATTCTAAGGCTTTGGTGAAGAACAACAGTAGGAAGGTGAAGTTCCACATGACCCTTAGAGGCCAAGTTTGATCGATTTTGAAGGATTTTTTAGATGGGTCGGTACAAAATTTCAAGGGTAATCAACCACTTAAGGAGTTTTGGATGTTTGCCTTAAAGTTTTGACAACTTTGAAAAACTTAATTGAAATGGACATTTTCAGTATGGCAATGACAAACATACTTGGGAACCCCAAAGAATTTGATAAATGTAACGCTTGAGATCGAGCGAGAGGTCATGTGAGCACAGAGGAGGTGGTGGCTATCTGGACTCTGACAATTCTCTAACTTGTGTTGGTGAAAATGACAGGTCGACCTTCCTATTTATAGGTAATTTTGCATTAATGACTCATAATTATTTCTCGTACAACGGCCGATGGGGTAGCTAGGCATGGGTTTTGAAAGGGCGGTGACAGGAAAGTCGAGATCCGCATTGCGGATGGAACCTCAGGCTTTTCCATTTGACAATCGGTGAAAAGGATGGTCATGGAGGACACAGAACCCACCATGCGGGAAAATGTCCCGTGTCAACCACCAACAAAACAGTGAAGGAAGAACAACTATGCGTAAAGGGAAGCCCACAAGGGAGAACTTGTGTGGGTCAAAGGATGCCAACTTTGAAACTTAAAGGAAACCTACCAAGGAAACCCCGCGAAGGCCAAGGACTTGGAAAATTTTGGGTGGTAAAATTTTGTCAACTAAAGATGAAGACTTTGGGATTCCTTGATCACTTGGAACTTAAAATTTAGGGGGCACATAAAATGAGGTGAAGGAAAAAAGTGACCCAGTGAGGGCGAAAAGAGAGGGTCACCGTTCCGAATAGGGCGTGTGTGCTATAGGCACAACAAATAGTGACTCTGCTGGGAGAACAATCCTGAACGTTCTAGGGGTAAATATCCATTTAGAACCCAAAATCTTTGGTTTCACATACCAGAATCTAGTTTCCAAGAGTGAATTAAGAGACTCGAAGGAGAATGGGATTCTTAGCTGAATCAAGTCACATGAGTATCTTAGAAGTTTGTGCAGAGTGAGTTCATTCTCTTTCTTCAGAAACCATAACAAACAACTATTAATCAGTCAAGGAAAGCTATGTAAACCATCTAACCCCATAAGTAACCTGCACATTACTCTGCTGCCAGTCAGACGTCCATAGCCTTGATGGATTTGTCATTGTGACCCCACAGACATTGCTCTATTTCCAGCCAGGCGTCCATAGGCTCGATAGAGTTGTTCACACACCCACACAGTTGCTTGTTTTAATACTCTCTTCTTTTCATTGTCCTTTTCTTTTTATAATATTTTCCTTTAGTACTCTTTCTTTTGCTCAATTGTGTAAGCATTGAAGCTTACAGTGGGTTTGGGATCACAGTGGTCACCAGAGCAAACTTAATATTTTTCGCTCGTTGAGACCTCATAACAGCGATTATATAGCTCTTTAGAGACATTAAAGTGTATTGTCATGTGTGATCTGAGATAAGTGTGAAAAAGATTCAACCAAGGGTTCCATCCTAAGTTAAGTCAAAGTTCAAATAAGGAAACCTCTTCATGGAAGTGATCAAAAATCAATGGTTACAAATGAGGATTATCTAATGAACAAACAAGAGCAGACAACAAAGTAGGCTGTCTGATATTCCAAGCACATCCACCACATCAAGAACAGAGGAACACTTAGCAAAAACAAAAGTAGTTGGGAAAGCAAGCAAAAATGAAGCGAAGGCGCAACAACAAAGCAAAAGGAAACCTAAGCTAACCTATATACAACTATATACAAGGATGAGCTTGAAAATCTCAAGCAAGGAAATAATGTTTGAGGCACTGTCTGTTGATAGGAAATGGGACATCCTCTCCAGTGAGTGTCTTGAGGTGAAAACATTATCTCCTACAATTTTTGAGATCTGAAAGGGGCCAAGCTAGAGCTTGTCGAATTTGTCATGTCCCCCTTTCTTTTCATGAGCCTTGTCCCAACAAAGGACTAAATCAACAATCCTAAAGGACTTGAATTTGGCTTGATGATCGAACCATATTTTAACTATGCCTTGATGCTTGGTGAAATTTTCAATTGCACAGTCACAAAATTCTTCTAGGTGTAGTAACTCAGACAAACAGGCTTCTTGACGGTCACCCTCCTCATAGTAAGTGTTGAGAAACTGGAGGGTGGGAATCTTAAGATGGACAAGAAAGACAGGTTCTAGACCGTAAACCAGATGAAATGGAGAATCACCTAGGGAAGCCTTATGGCGTGTATGATCTACTTAGAGGGAAAAACATCTACTTAGAGGGAAAAACATGATTGGGTGTGCCAGTCTTTGGGGTTTCCATCAAGTAGTTTTTTTTATCACAGTTATCAAGTTTTTGTTTGTTGATTCAACTAGGCCATTTCCCTAAGGGTAATAATTGGATGAGAATTTTAGTACAATACCGTAATCAAAGGCCCAACTAGCAAAATTAAGTGAGGAAAAGGCAGGGCCATTATCACAAACAAGAGCATAGGGGCAACCAAAATGATTTAGAATAAAAATTTCCAAAAAATTCACAACCACCTCAGTAGTACATTGCCTACATGCTATTGCTTCTGTCCATCTAGTACAATAATTAGAGGTAATTAGAATGTACCTATGACCTGCAAAGGATGGTGGGCTTACCAGACTGATGAAATCAAGGCCCCATTGCACGAACGACCTTAACTCTAAGACAGGTTGCAGCGGGACAATATTTCTTTCTCTGGTAGCGACAACTTGGAAAACATGGAAAGTCCTAACATGGTCGTGTGCATCCTTGAACACCATTAGCCAGTAGTACCCAACCCACAAAATTTGGTGGGTAGTTGAAGGACCAAATTTGTGGCCAGTGCCGAATTTATCATGAAATTCCTTCAGTACTTTGACTGCCTCCTCTTTTCTGAGGCATCTAAGGTAAATCCCTTCATGGTTCCTCTTATATAGTATAGACCCCTACAACATATAACTGTTGCTCTTCAACCTTAGATCTCATTTTTGTACCCCTTGTAGTCGGTACAGGCACTTGTTGTTTAGCAGATAGTAAACAATGTCATTGTACCACTCTCTGGGGGAGACATCTTCCAGTTGGTACTGTTGCACAGTGAGCTTGACTCCAGCTTCAACTAGTGTTTCAGCTATCATTTGTGTGAGGGCCTTCCCTCAGACCAACTTCATGGGCTAAATTTCCATGTCATACTCCTACAATGAAGTGACCCATTTGGCTCTTCTTTCTCCTAGCTCATTTTGCATCAACAAAGTCTTAATTGTTGGGTCAGGTACAATTACAAACACCTTATTCTGAAAGATGTAGTGCCTAAATTTCTTAACTCCTCTAACTAAGGCATATGCTTGCTTTTCAACATTGTGGTACCTCAACTCAACATCTTTCAGTGGAGCGATTATGAAGGCAATCGGGTGTTCACTCCCTTCATCATCTTTTTGAGTCAATATGTTGGCACAGGAGTGGTTTGAAGCAAATGAATAGATGTAGAGAGGCTTCAGGTAATCTACACTGACTAGCACTGGCGCATCAACAATTGCTTTCTTGATTTCTTCAAAAGCTTGCTTGGCTTCCAGAGTCCACTCAACTTTGGCGTCTTGCTTTAACATAGCATTGAGTGACTTGACTATTTCAACAAAGCCAGTGATGAACTTTCTAAAGAAATTAATCTTTTCAAAGAAGGATTTCAACTCCTTATTGCCTGGAAGTTGAATTTTTAGAATGGCTTGAATGCTTTTTGGATCTATTAAAATTCCCTTCTATAAGATCACGTGTCCAAGTAGCTTGCCTTCCATAACTCCAAAGATACACTTCTTTGGATTCAAGGATATTCCAAACTCTCTGCACTTCTGAAAGACTTTACATAAATTAGAGACATGATCCCCTCTTTTCTTTGAAAACACATTAAGATCATCCATGTATATGATGATGCATTTTCCAATCAGATCCTTGAAAGCAATATCCATGTCATGCTGGAAGGTTGCACTAGCGTTGATTAATCCAAACGACATTCTTCTGTATGTAAAGGTTCCCCATTTTATGGTGAAAGTTATTTTATGTTTGTCTTCATACTGTACCATCACCTGATTATATCCCGAGTACCCATCCAAAAAGAACATCATTTGAGATCCATTAACTGTCTACAACACTTCATCCAATGAGGGCACCAAATAATTTTCTTTCTTTGAGGATCTATTCAGGTTGTAAAAGTCTACAAATAACTTGATTTCTCTATTCTTTTTCCTGACTGGGACCATGTTTTCCACCCACATGGAGTGCCTAAATGGGAATATGATTCTGGCAGATAGCAACTTTTGGACTTCCTTGTAGATGATGGGTTCTAGCAATGCATTGATTGGACATTAACGCTGCTGACAAGGTCTCACATTCGGCTTGAGAGGGATAGTGTGAGTGATGATGGAAGTGTCATATGTCTTCAAGTCTTCATAGCTCCAAGCGACCACATCATGGTATTTACATAGGGCATCAATGATCCCTTTCTTTTCCTCTGTCGTGCACACTTTACCAATGAACACATTCTTAACTTCGCCATTTGTTCCTAAGTTGTGAGCATCACACTGGTTTGTGATGAAATCCTTCTTTGTTTGTTGATCCTGATCTTCGATATGATCTAGGTCAAATATTCACTCAAGTTGAACCATCCCTCATGGTATTGTATTTTTTTTAAGATTGGTGACTCTCTCTATGTCTAATTCAACCTCTTCAGGATTTTCCTTATCAATTATTTGGGTTGCAAACACATCAAAGCTTGTGATGAAATCCAAGATATGTTTGTCATCATTCAATACTTGGAATTTGGTGATGTTATTTGGCACCGATGGAGTGGAAGTAAGCTTAACTGTAAATTTCCTTAACCCAAATAGGGAAAGGGGCTGGAAGGTACTAGCTGCCTGCATTAATGCATCAATAGTATGATTCTTGGAGTGAGGGATCAACTAAATATTAAATGCATCTAAGCCCTCTATGAGATCCCAAAATCTATGCCTATAGTTTGCTAGTCTCCTATCATGGAAAAAATATAGTTTTCTGACTTGTTTTACTACTAGCTCTGAGTCACCAAAGACTTGCAGCATTCTAAATTTCTTCCTTAGCACCATTAATAGACCATGAACTAATGCTTCATATTCCGCTACATTGTTCATGCAATAAAATTGGAGTCTATAAGCAACGAAGTATATTTTACCTATAGAGCTGATAAGTTTGAATCCAACTCCCACTCCTTGCTTAGACTTGGACCCGTCAAAGCACAAAGTCTAAAACTTAGAGGAACCCTTGGTCTTAGAGTCAATAGAGCACGCTTCCTCCCTTGGTTGGACACTTGCTTCAACACTTTTAGGTGAAGGAACAAATTCAACGTAGCTTTGGTTCAACTGTTCTATTTGGAGTCCCTCTTTTGGTGTGACTTGTTCTCTAATATGCTCAATTGCTATTTGGCACAAGCAACATTCAAATTGCAAGTGGGCAGCATTGTGTACCCGACACCAACTGGGTAATAGGAACTCTTGAAAGTCCATTCTCACTCTTAAACTGAGCTAATCTTGCACGCATTTTTCCATGAAATCCTGGAATCCATCCGACAAACCCAGATTTCCATCCTCATAGGATTCTTCATCATCTGATTGAATCAAAATCTCTGTGCTCTAAGGTGCGTAGGCTAAGTTAGCATGAGGACTACATAAAACGAGGAGGACTTCTTCAGTTACTTCCTCTCCTAGAGACTCTAGTTCTTCCTGATAGGCCACTAGAAAGTAGTTTCCCAACTTTATTTCGACAAACAACACCTCATTTGTGTTATTGTATTCCGTGATTATAAAATTCATGCAGGGTTCCTAATCGATATAAATCTAGTTGGGTAGGCCTTTCCACAATAGCCATAAGTGACAAAATTCGGACGCAACATATCCATTTAATGCCCGAGTGAAGTCTCTCCCTAGTATTATGCCATATGTGTCTGAAATATCAGCAACTTGAATATCGATGACCTACTACACCCTTGGACCAACAACAATTTACATAGGTATCCTATTGATTTCACCTACTATATTCACTTTCGTTTTATCCAACTGGATCACCTTCTGTCGGGAGGGATTCAGGACTATTCCTAAAGCTTTGCATATAGCAAGAGGCATGACATTGGCAGATGCTCCTAAATCAAGTAGGCAATTATGTAAGTTCTTTCCAAATATCCATATGGTGGTCAAGAAGGGCGAGGTTTCCAACTTCCCCTGGAATAAGCCCATGAGTGCGTCTGCTTGAGCTACTTGAGTTTTATCTTTCTCATTGGTCTTATCCTTGGTTTGTGCTTGGTTTTTCTCCTTGGCAAGATGTTTGCCTTATTGCTGAGGGCTGATCCATTTTATTTCCCAGAATCTCCTTGATTACAGGCTCATTCTATGACTCATTAAAGGAGACCCTTTTGGTAGGCACCTCTTGGGATATTTTGGAGGAGGCAGTCCCATTGAGCATTCTAAACAAAGCATTCCTAACTGCTAAGACTCTAAGTAATTCAAAGGCTGACAAGCTGATCTTGACCTTTTAAAATTCTTTAGCTACATATTCACTCATTTGCTCAATCTCAGCTTCAAAGGTTTTACCTTGGGAGGAGCTAGTAGGCTGGCTTTGGATCTGGTTTGACTTCCTATTCTTATTGAAATACTGAGTAGGTACATGGGGGTAGCCTGGGTTGTTGCTAACATTTGGGTCAGGTGGAGTGTTGAAGTTATTGGGCAGAGTGGAGGTTGTGAAAGGGCCTCCTGCTTGTCTATTTCTCAAGTTATAGGGGGTAGCTCTTTGGTGGAACATTTGGACCTCATCTTCAAGGGACTCTTCTTCATCTACTGGACCATTATCTACTGAAGTGAAGGCTGGGATAGAGAATCTTCATTTCTTACCTCTTTTGCTTCTTCGTCCTTTGAGGCAGCGGTCTCCTTTTTAGGTGCATTGCTTTCACTTCATGGGAAGGGAGCTTGATTGATCATGAGCACTGAAGAATCATATGGTTTGGATGGGACTATGTCTTTGCAATCTGCACCCTCTACAACATTTTAGACCTCAACTTGGAAGATCTCTACGACTATTTGGAACTCAGGAAAATCCAATTCAGAATGCCTCTTTGTCTTGTGAATGCAACACCATCCAGATAAGGCTGCCTCTACCAAGTATACTCCACTTATTGCTTTATCTGCATTGGTCAACTAGTCAAGAGGGGTGGGAATGCCTCCATTGTTTGGCCTTGTATTCCAAGTTCGATTTTGTCTTTGTGAAGGCCTCCTCTCAAAGCTTTGATTAGAACTTTGACCTATCTCATAATTTTTCCCGGAGGAAGCACCCGCATCACAGTTGTCTCTATTATCTTGGTTGAGATTGACCTAAATGCTTCTCTAGGAGGCTTGCAGTTGATTGTTCTAATTCCTTAGGGTGTCATTTTGGTAGAAATCCTTTTCAACAACTCTATTAGCTCATCTATTCGGCCCTTTTTTGTGTTGTTTGGTTGGGGCACTTGATTTTGGAGGAAGACCAATTGTACTACAGAACGGGCAGAAACTCAAATCCTTGTAAGTATGCAAGCACTTGAGGTTGTTGAGGATAAAATTGATGTTGTTGTGGCTATAAGTAGTGAGGCATGGGAGGTGCCCGATTCAAGGGTTGACTTGAATGAGGGACCATTGACAACTGTGGAACTTGATTCATGATTGGCATTTGATGTGCCAAGGCTTGGCTGAGTCCTTGAATCTACATTGGGTAAGCAGTTGGTCCCAAGGAGGGTAGTGGACTAGTAATGTTTTGTCCCAAATCAATACTTGCTATGACTGCCTCTGCATAGGCATTTACTAGCCTGGCTGGTGGTGGGTGCATTCTTTTTACTAGTGTAGTTGTGAGGTTATCTAGAGCAACATAATAGACCAATCGAGCAGATGGATCATCAACCAAATAGGAAGCCTGCAATATCATGTATGCATGATGAAACCGATCATTGAAGGAGTTGATTGGTTCATTTACTTCCCTTTGAACAAACATGAATTGTTGATATAATTTAGAAGGGATGATTGGAATCTTGTATTTCTACAAGGAGTTCTTTAATATATTCCAAGAGGTGATAGATCTAGTTGACAAGTTGATATACCAATAGAAGGCCTCTTCCCCCAAGGAGTAAGGAAAGAGCCTGCAAGCCACATATTCATGATCTATTTGCATGTCTTTCAAAGCCATTTGGAAGATCTTGATATGTTCTTTAGTTGTCCTCTACAGATCACAAGGATGGAACTTCATGCAAAATCCTTTTGGATTCTTTGGCATGTCATGATAATCGTTAAAGGATAGAGGAGAAGGATTGTTACCCAACCAAGCCATGGAGGGAGGTAGAGGTTGTGCTTGCTGTGCAATAATAACTTGGGGCTGCAAAGGAGCAACAACACTTGAGGCAGTTCCTTGGACTAGATATGCTAAGATAAGAGCAACGCCTTGGCTATGGGAGATAGATAGATGGAAGGCAGTTTGGAGCAGTTGAGCAGAGTAAGTAGGTACTAGAAAGGAAGGGGAAGTGTGGGGTGGATGGGTGGAAGGAAGAGGTGAGGATGGAGGTGAAGTGGGTTGATCAAATGAGGCTGAGGAGGATACTACCCCTCTTTTAGCTCTCTTGGCCTTGGTAGAGGGTGGTAGCTCTTGGAATTCCCCTTTGTTTGGTGTAGACCTTAACAATCTTTGGAACCTCTTAGGGGAGAAGGAACCAATTCAATCTAGGTTAGCAAAAAGGGAGGCCCTCCTTCTAGTGCCAGTTCTATTAATGGGTGTTTTTGTACCTTCTCAACACAGGAATCACACAAGTATGCTACCTCTCTTGAAAGGTAGAAATCTTCAAACAAGTCCCAGATAACTACCCCAAGGTCTCTCAGGTGTCAGGTCATGAATTGAAAAAATAATTCAGTGGATTGATGTGATTTGCTGGTAATCACAAGGGGCATGGACAATTGCTAAGTTGGAAGGAGATTGGATCTTTAAATGGAGTTTATGGGATTTTAAGAGTGATGTGTAATCGCTGCAAGTTAAAAACAACAGTCTAAAACTCCATGTTCAACATTATATTTGGTTTTACAATGATGTTGGAACTTTTCCTAAACTATTATTTTAAAGAAAGGACAAAAGGGAAAAGGGAGGTAAGAGTTCCTAGACTTGTAGCTACTGATGAACAATGATAATGGAGGATGTTTAGTGGACAACCTTCCTATAAATGAGTTCCACTTAACCAAACATCATATAGTCTCATGAAACTAGTGATATCTTCTAAGGTCTATAGATTTTCAACTATTCATTCACCATAAAGCATGAATAAAAGATGGATCTTAAGTGCAACAATGGATTAGTGTTCAGACTAGCTTTACACTATTGTTTATCATCAATAACCAACAAAAAGAATGAACATGGAAATTATCAACACCATAGCATTCTTCAAGATCAATGGAAAACATCCACTAAACCACTAAAGCTAATAGAAAGCAACCAAAACAACAAACTAAATCTATCTAAATCTATCAAATGTGAGAAGATGAATCATGCAACATGTGAGAAACATAAGAATCCACCAAAAGCAATGAAATTCTATTAAAATTTCTGCAGCATGTCTTTACAACAACTCAACTCTCTCTTGAAAATGAGAGGAGACCCCCTATTTATAGTTTTCCAAAAGTGAAATGAATGGCTAGGATTTACTCTCATTGTGTGGCCAAGAGTCATTTTACATTAGGGTTTTACCTACCCCCAAAATATACTAATATAAAAATATAATTTTGTCTTTTCTTTATTTCGTCCTGTAGTGGCCTTGACACTGTAGCAATTTTGTCTTCTAGTGTCTACCTTCTTTTCTCAGCTTATACTGTCAAGAAATCATCATCTATCACTGGCTTTCCTTCATTCTTTTAAAGAGTGGAATACACAAATTTCCCCATTAGCACTTGAAGCTTGTTCCACTCCATGATATCGAATTGAAGAACCTGGAAAGTCAGCTTCTTAGATCTACCAATGATTTGTTCACAATTATTTATGCACTTGGGTGTGGCCTTGATTACTTGTCTTGACTGGATGAAGGCTCTTGCAGCAAAATCTATGAAGTTTGGCGTTAGTGAGTCTGTTGCCCCTTGCTCCATCTTCTTATGGAAGTATGGTCTGATCTTCTCTAGATCTAGCTCCACAATAGGCATATCATAGTCCGTCATCAACTTCAGGTACTCCTCGCTGACTGTCATGTGCTCCTTGACCCATTCAAGGTCAAGCTCAACTTTGTGCAAAACTCTCTCTAGGACGTCCCTCCTGTGATCTAGGCCCATTTTCCATGTTTCCACCAGCCAATGATCATCCTTTACAAGGGCCAACTACTTCTCCCATGTCTTTTTAGGCATTTTGAGAATAGCCTTGAGCTTAGGATAGGTGATCCTATATAGCTTGGTGAACCGGTGACATATCTTTTATGTGCCCTCTAACTGCTTCTACACATCCCAAAATTTGTTAGCCATTTGGACAACATGGCCTATGCCCATGTCACCATTATATAGCACCCGTCGGAACCAATCTGTAGTAGCCTTGGTCCAATTCTTCATTTTTTCCATTTTGGTAAGATCTTCCTGGGAGAGGAGTGGGGGTGCAGAGGATGTAGTTGGAAATTATTCCTTGAGAGATGTCCATTGTTGAATATAAGCACTAAGATCCACAACTTTTTCCTTTAGTTCCTCCTTAGAGGACTGATCCTTATTCATCTATTCCACTATTGTGACCATTTATCCTTGGAATTCATCGATTTTATGCTCTCTTGTACCAGGGCCCAAGTTGATGGTGGAGATGTTGTAGCTAACCCCCTCTCCTTTGTTTGCCACTGGGGTGGCTATCTACACAATTCTTGATCCTGATTCATTGACGGTGATGTGAGATCATACCCTTGGCTTCTTTTCTTTCTTTGTCTTTGTTTGCGCTCTTGCCAATATAGCCTCGAGTTGGGTCTTCAGATCAACAAGGGTTGGGGATTTCTTTTGCATTGCTTCTTGAGCCAATGAGGCATCTGAGTGTCCCTTT